>JAUJEN010000461.1:0-95017 GCA_030448925.1 Citrus cavaleriei | reverse complement strand
TCATTATTACTTCGTTCAGTTACGTATTGCTAAAGTTAAATAAATTCTGCTTCTTTCTACCTGCAGCACCTCCCTCGAGCTATAGCCCACCGTTTTTGTGGCACTTTTTCGATGGGCGAACTGGCACCCGGCCTTCAGGCGGTTATTTCTGGGGCGGCTATCCACCCGTGTACACGGCACCGCGAGCCCGCTCACAAAGTCTCGCCCATTCCATGTGTCCGGCGGACGAGCAGCCAGCCCCCACCGTTTTTTCGGCCATTTTCAGCTGAACCAACTTACCACCCCGACGCCGGGCAGTTATTTTTAAGTAGCGGCTGTGACCCACGGCCTATTTATGGCTGCAGGCCCACTTTCGCCAAGTCTTGTCCCATTCGAGTCGGCGGGGCAGTTGACAGCCACCCCCAAACTATAGCCACCTGTTTTAGTAGCCCTTTTCCGGCTGGGCGAACTTTGCGCCCGGCCTTCGAACACCATTTTAGGCGGCGGCTGTGCCCGACCTATTTTCACACGGAGACCACATTTCGCAAAGTCTCGTCCCATTCACGGTCCAGCGGACGAACGGCCCGCACCCCTCCGAACTATAGCCCTCCCGTTTTGTGCCCTTTTTTCGCTGGGCCGAACTGGCCCGACGCCCGGACACTTATTTTTTAACCTGGCTGTGCCACTTGACCTATTTTGGCTGCGGGCGCTGTAAAAGTCTAACCCCATTAAAAATGGCCGGACGAACAGCCAGCCCCACCCCCAAAACTATATGTACGTTTTGTGGCCTTTTTCGCTGGGCGAACTTGGCACCCGACGCCCGAGGTTATTTTGGGAGTTGATGTGCCTGACCTATTTTTTAAGCACCACAGGCCATTTCGCAGAATCTCATCCCATTCAATCGGCGGACGACATCCGCCCCACCCCCAAAATTTATAGCCCACCCGTTTTCGGCCTTTTTCGTTGGAATGAACTTGGCACCTTGACCTTGGTGGTTATTTTGGGAGTGGCTGTGCTTACGCAGCTTATTTTGCTTTACAGGCCACTCGAAAGTCTCATCCCATTACAGTCAGCCGGATGAGTTGGCCAGCCACCCCAAGGCTATAGCCCACCGGTTTTTGTGGCCTTTTTCCGCTGGGCCGAACAGCGCCGACCTTGAGCACTTATTTTTGGTAGCCGGCTGTGCCAGCAACCTGGCCCTCACGGAGACGCTCGCGAAGTCTGTCCCCATTCTGATTCCAGCCGGGCGAACTTGGCCAACCGCACCCCTCCAGGCTATAGCCCCTGGTTTTGTGCCTTTTTTTTCCGCTGGGCGAACTTGGCGCCCAGGCGGGCACTTATTTTTAAATGCGGCTGTGCCCTTGACTAGCCACGGCACGAGCCCGCTTCGCCGTCTACCCATTGCAGATGCTGGCCAGACGAACAGCCAGCCCACCCCAAAGAGCTGCCTTGCGCCCGTTTTGTGGCCTTTTTCCGCTGGGCGGTTGGCGCCCGACGCCGGGCCGTTATTTTGTCTTGGCTGTGCCCGGCAGACAGCCTGACTTACCGCAGGCGTGCTGTAAAGTCATCCATTCCGAGTCAGCGGACGAACTTGGCCTGCCCCTGCCCCCAAGGCTATAGCCCGCCCGTTGTGTGGCCTTTTTTACATTGAGCAAACTTGGCGCTCCAGCCTTCCGTGATTGTTACGGGCGGCTGTGCCACGCTGCCGATTTTGGTATGGGCGCTCAAAAGTCTCCCCCATTCGAGGTCTAGCAGACGAACTTAGCCAACCCACCCCAGGCTATATGCCCACCCGTTTTTGTGGCCTTTCAGCTGAGCGAGCGTGGCCCGACGCCGGGCGAGTTATTTTTAAGGGCTGACTGTGCCAAAGCGGCCTATTTTGGCACCGCGAGCTGCTGCAAGTCTCGCCCCATTCAGTCAGCCGGACGAACAGCCAGCAACCCCAAAGCCACTAACCCACCCGTTTTGTAGCCTTTTTTTTTTTTCACTGGTGAAACGTAGCGCCCGGCCGGGCAGTTATTTTAGGGCGGCTGTACAGCGGCCTATTTTTTGGCTGCGGGCTGCTGAAGTCTGGCCCCATTCAAGTCGGCGGACGAGGCAGCGAACCGCCCCAAGGCTACCCACCGTTTTGTGGCCTTTTCAGCTGGTCGAACTTGGCGCCCCGGCCTTCCGAATACTTTTTTTTGGCGTGTGCCCGGCGACTGGCCCGCAACACCACGGATGCGCTTCGTAAAATCTCGTCCCATTCCGAGACGTTGTGGGGCAGCAGCCCCCCCCCAGGCTATAGCCCACCCGTTTTATGGCCTTTTCAGCTGGAGCGAACTTGGCGCCCGACGCCCGGGGCTGTTAGTTTTGAACGCGGCGTGCCCGCGGCAGCCCACAGCTGCGGGGCTCCAAAGTCTCGCCCATTCCGAGTCGGCGAACAGGTCAACCCACCCCAGGCTATAGCTTAACCGTTTTATGGCCTTTTTCGTCAGACGAACTTGGCGCCCGGCCTTGAGCAGATTATTTTTGTCTGTGGCTGTGCCCAGAATATTTTTGACACCGGAGGCTACTGCAAATTCTCATCCCATTAGATTCGGTGACGAACTTGGCTACCCACCCCGGCGCTATAGCCACCCGTTTTTACAGCCTTTCGCTGGGCGAACTTAGCGCCCGACGCGGGCGGTTATTTTGGGAGGCGGCTGTGCACCTGACCTATTTTTGGCACATAAGGCCTCTCGCAAAGTCTCGCCCCATTCGATTCCGGCGTCTGCAAACTTAGCCAGCCACGCTTGTACTATAGCCCAACCGTTTTATGGCCGTTTTCCACTGGACGAACCTGGCAATCCGGCCTTCGGTTGATTATTTTTGGGGCGGCTGTGCACATGGCTATTTTTGGCACCGCAGACGCCCGCTTCGCAGGTCTCGCCCCATTCCGAGTCCGGTGAGGACGAACTTAGCCGGCCACCCCAGTTTATAGCCCACGTTTTTGGCCTTTTCCGCTGGAACGAACTTGGCGCCCGGCCTTGAGCACTTATTTTGGCGGCTGTTGCCACGGCTATTTTGCTGCAGGCCGCTTTCGCAAAGTCGCCCCATTCCAGTACGGCGAACGAACTTGGCGAGCCCACCCAGGCTATAGCCCATCCGTTTTGTGGCTTTTCCACTGGGCGAGCAGCGCCCGGCCTTGGTGATTACTTTAGGCGCGGCGCCCGCCAGCCTAGCCTTTGCCACAGGCAGCTTCCGCAAAGTCTCGTCCCGGTCCCGATTCGGCGGGCGAACAGTCGCCCACCCCCTCCGGCTATAAGCCCACCCGTTTTTGTAGCCCTTTTTCGATGGGCGAACTGGTACCGCCCGGCGCTGGCGGTTATTTCTGGGGCGGCTATCCACCACGGCCTAATAGCCACGGCACCGCGAGGCCGCTCTGGGGTCTCTCCCCATTCCATGTCCGGTGAGACCGAACCCAGCCAGCCCACCCGTTTTCGCGGCGTTTTCGCTGGGCGAACGCTTTCCCGGCCTTCGGGCAGTTATTTTGGCGGCGGCTGTGACCGGCCTGTTGCCTGGCACCGCAGGCCACTCGCAAAGTCTTGTCCCATTCCGAGTCCGGCCGGACCCGAAGTTGACCAGCCACCTGAGCTATATTACCTGTTTTTGTAGCCTTTTTTCCGCTGGGCGAACTTGGCGGCCTTGAGCACTTATTTTCAGGCGGCATTGCCCGGCCTAGCCACCACACAGGAGCCGCTCGCCAAAGTCTGGTCCCATTCTGATTCAGCGGGCCGAACTTGGCCAACCGCACCCCTCCGAGCTATAGCCACCGTTTTGTGCCCTTTTCGCTGGGCGAACTTGGCGCCCAGCCTTGAACGCCAGCCCCACCTTGACTGTGCCCATGACTATTTTTGGCACAGGCCGCTCGCAAGTCTAACCCCATTCGAAATGGCGGACCAACAGCCAGCCCCACCCCCAAGGCTATAGCCCAACCGGTTTTTGTAGCATTTTTCCGGCTGGACGAACGCTTTTGACCTTGGTGTTTTGAGGTTGATATTGCCCCGGCCTAATATTTTTAGCACCGCAGGCCGCTGTAAAGTCTCGCTCCCATTCGAGTCCGGTGATGAACAGCCCTTACCCCCAGGCTATAGCCACCGTTTTTGTGTGCCACCGTTGGGCGAACCAGCACCCGGCCTTGGTGGTTATTTTTGGAGTAGCTGTGCCCACCGGTATTTTGGCACACAGGCTACTCGAAGTCTCATCCCATTCACGGAGGTCGGCGGATGAGATTGGCCAGCCCACCCCAAGGCTATAGCCCACCCGTTTTGTGGCCTTTTCCCAGCTGGGCGAGAACTTGGCGCCGGCCTTGGGCACTTGTTGCAGGCGCGGCTGTGCCCGCGGCCTATTTTTTCCACCTACGGAGACACTACGCAAAGTCCCTCGTCCATTCTGATTCAGCGGGCGAGCAGCCAGCGCGCCCCTCCGGGCTATATGGCCACCCGTTTTGTGCCGCGCTTTTTCGCTGGGCGAACTTGGCCCGGGCTTCCGGGCACTTATTTTGGGCTGACTGTGCCCGCCTTCAGCCACAGCACCACCGGGCGCTCGCAAGTCTGCCCCATTCCAGTACGGCGGGCGAACGTAGCCACCCCAATTCTATAGCCCACCGTTTTTGTGCCCTTTTTCGCGCTGGGCCGACTTGGCGCCCGGGCAGAACTTATTTTTTTAATGCGGCTATTGCCCGCGGCCTATTTTGGCACCACAGGCCGCTCGCCAAGTCGTCCATTCCGAGTCCGGCGGGCCGAGCCAGCCCAGCCACCCCGAGCTATAGCCCACCCGTTTTGTAACCTTTTCGCTGGGGCGGTTTTGGCGGCAACCGGCGGTTTACTTTTAAGCGTGGCTGTGCCCTTGCGCCCTATTTTGCTTCTACAGGCCTTCGCCAATCTCCCCCATTCCGAGTCGGACGAACTTGGCAGCCACCCCCAAGGCTATAGGCCGCCCGTTTTCAGCCTTTTCCGCTGCGTTTGAACAAAGCCCCGGCCTTTGGGCGGTTATTTTGGCCAGCGGCTGGCCCACGGCCTGTTGCCCCAGCACCGGGCCGCTGTAAAAAGTCTCGCCCATTCGAGTCTGGCGGACGAACTTGTAGCCAGCCGCACCCGTTTTGTAGCCATTTTCGGCTGGACGAGCACCGCTTGACCTTCGGGCGAAGTTATTTTGCGTGCGGCCTATTACAGCACGAGCCACTCGCGAAGTCTCATCCCATTCCGAATCCGGCGGGCGAAGTTGGCCAACCCACCCCCAAGGCTACCCACCGTTTTGTGGCTTTTTCCACTGGGCCGAACTTAGCGCCCGGACTTGAGGTTATTCTTGAAGCGTCTGTGCCCTTGGCTTTACCCACGGCACGCAGGCCGCAAGGTCGTCCCACATTCCGGTATAGCCGGATGAACTTGCCCAGCCGCCCACCCCAAAGCTATAAGCCCCACGCCCAGCATTTTCCGCTGGAGCGAACACGGCAACCCGGCTTTTGGGCGGTTATTTTGAGGCGGCTGTGCCCGCTGACATATTTTTGCAGCACCGCAGGCCTTTCGTAAAGTCTCGCCCCATTAAAGGCGTGAAGAACAGCCAGCCCCACCCCCAAGGCTATAGCACTTGGTTTTGTAGCCTTTTCCATTGGGCAGTTTCGCCCGGCCTTGGTGGTTATTTTTTAGGCGGCGGCTGTGCCAGCGACTTCAGCCACACATTTCCTGAGCCACTCGCCAAAGTCTCGGCCCATTCCGGTCCGTGACCGAACTTAGCCAGCCCACCCTGGGGCGTATAACCCACCCGTTTTGTGGCCTTTCCGCTGGGCGAACTTGGCGCCCGACCTTCCAGAACTTATTTTTCGCCAGCGGCTGTGCCGCATTCTATTTTGGCACCTGAAGGCCGCTAAAACGAAAGTCGCCCCCATTCCAAGTCGTGGACGAACTTGGCCAACCCACCCTGAGCTATAGCCCACCCGTTTTGTGCCTTTTCACCAGAGGCAAACTTGGCTTGACGCCCGGGCACTTATTTTTAAGAATGCGGTATGCCCAGCATCCTATTTTGACTTACCACGGAGACATCGCAAAGTCTGCGTCCCATTCCCGTCGGCTGACCGAACTTAGCCCCTGCCCACCCCTCAAGGCATAACCCACGGAATTTTTGTGGCCTTTCCATTGAGCGAACGGCACGCCCCTTCCGGCGGTTATTTCTCGATGGGCAGTGCACCGCCTATTTGTGGCTACGAGCCTTTCGCCAAAGTCTCGCCCCATTCCGAGTCCGGCGGACGAACTTGGCCAGCCCCACCCCCAAGGCTATAGCCCACCCGTTTTTGTGGCATTTTTCCGCTGGACGAACTTGGCAACCCGGCCTTCTGGTGGTTATTTTTAGCATTGCGGCTGTCGCGCTTCAATACAACTGCGGGCGCTTCGCAAAGTCCTAGCCCCATTAGAATGGCGGAAGGAAGAACGCCCACCCAAGGCTATACGCCCGCCCGTTTTGTAGCTTTTCGCTGGTGAGGATTGGCGCCCCGAAGCCGCAGACGGGTATTTTTGGCAGCAGCTACTGTGCGCGGCCTATTACGGCACACCTGAGGCCGCTTCGCCAAAGTCTGCGTCCCCATTCGGTATGGCGGATGAACTTGGCCGCCCACACCCCAAGGCTACTCGCCACCCATTTTTGTGTTTCCGCTGGAACAGCAGCCCGGCTTTTGGGCGGTTATTTTTTGAAGCGGCTGTGCCGGCGGCGCATATTTTTACTGGCACCGCAGGCGCTCGTAAGTCGCCCCATTAAAGGCCCGGCCGGAGAACAGCCAGCGCCCCCAAAGGCTATAACCCGCCCGTTTTGTGGCCTTTTTCGCTGGGCCAGTTCTTGACGCCGGGTAGTTATTTTGAAGCGTGACTGTGCGCGACCTATTTTGACACCGCAGAGCCAGCTCGCGAAGTCTCGGCCCATTCCGAATCGTGACGAACTTGGCCAGCCCCGCCCCTCAAGGCTATAGCCCACCCGGTTTTGTGGCCTTTTGCCTAAAGCGTAGGGCGAACTTGGCACCCCGACGCCGGGAACTTATTTTTGTGTGACTGTGCCGCATTCTATTTTACAGCACCACAGGGCCGCTGCATGAGTCTCGCCCCATTCCAGGGTCGTGAGACCGAACGTATCCCGCCCCACAAGGCTATGGCCACCGTTTTTTGTGGCCTTTTTCACCGGGCGAACTTGGCGCCCGACCGGGCACTTATTTTTTGGAGTGTGGCTTATGCCCGCGTCCTAGCCCCACGACACCACGAACCACGCTCGCAAAGTCGTCCCATTCCCATTCGGCGGACGACCTTGGCCTGCCCACCCCCCAAGGCTATAGCCCACCCGTTTTTGTGGCACCAGCTGGGCCGAACTTGGCACCCCGCCTTCCGGTTATTTCTGCGATGGGCAGTGCACCGCCCTATTTGGCATGGCACCGCGAGGCGCTTTCGCAAAGTCTCGCCCATTCGAGTCCGGCGGACGAGCAGCCAGCCACCCCGAGCTATAGCCCACCCGTTTTGTGGCATTTTTCCGCTTCA
This sequence comes from Citrus cavaleriei, assembly GCA_030448925.1. Classification (NCBI taxonomy): domain Eukaryota; kingdom Viridiplantae; phylum Streptophyta; class Magnoliopsida; order Sapindales; family Rutaceae; genus Citrus; species Citrus cavaleriei. The sequence goes on along the minus strand of JAUJEN010000461.1, from coordinate 87,503 downwards.
GACGAACTTAACGCCCAGCTTCGGGCGGTTATTTTTTAGGCGGCTGTGTCACTTGACCTATTTTGGCACCTGAGCCGCTCGCAAAGTCTAGCCCCATTAAGAGAATGGGAAGAACTTGACCAACCGCTAAAGAAATTGTCGCCTTCCCGTTTTTGTGGCCCTTTTTCCGCTTGGGCGAAGTTGGCGCCCATTGTCGGGCAGTTATTTTTTAAGCGGCGGCGTACCCGCGCGGCAGCCACAGCACCACCGAGCCGCTGCAAAATCTCGTCCATTCCGACCGGCGTAAGAACGGCCAGCCCACCCCCAAAGGCTATAGCCCACCCGTTTTTGTGGCCTTTTTCATTGGGCGAAGTTGCGCCCGGCCTTCGGCGGTTATTTTGGGCGGCTGTGCCGGCGACCTGTTACAGTACACGGAGGCCGCTCGCAAAGTCTGCGTCCCATGCGAATCGGCCGGACGAACAGCAGCCCGCTGACTATAGCCCACCGCGTTTTTGTGGCCTTTTCCGCTGGTGAACTTGGCACCCGACCGCCGGGCTGTTATTTTTGGAGTGGTGTACCCGCGGTATTTTGGTACCGCGAGCCGCTCGCCAAAGTCTGATCCCATTAGAATCAATGGTCGAACTTGTAGCCACCCGAAGGCTATAACCCACCCGTTTTGTGGCCTTTTCCGCTGGTCGAACAGCACTTGACCTTGAGCTGTTATTTTGAGTAGATGTGCCTGACTATTTTGGCACCACGAGCCTTCCATAGTCTCATCCCATTCAGGAATCCCGGTAGACCCGAACAGCCCTTCCCAAAACTATAACCCCACAGTTTTGTGTACTTTTTGGTTGAACGACTTGGCACCCGGCCTTGGTGGTTGTTTGGGAAGTGGCTGTACCCCGGCTTATTTTAGCACCACGGAGGCCACTCGCAAAGTCATCCCATTACGAAATTGGCCCGGATAAGTTAGCCTTCCCCAAAATTATATTGTGATTTAATGCGTTTTTTCGGCCCAGACGAACACCAGCAGCTTGACTTTTGAGGCCCGGTTATTTTTAGGCGTGACTGTGCCATGACTATTTTGCTTACTGCGGAGCGCTGTAAAGTCTAGCCCCATTAGAATGGCCCGGACGGCAATAATACCGCCCCCAGTATAGCCCACCGTTTTGTGGCCTTTTTTCCGCTGGACGAACTGCTTTGGCACCCGGCCTTCCGGTTATTTTGGGGAGTTGATGTGCTTACGGCCAGCCACTAGCACCACGGGCCGCTGTAAAGTCTCATCCCATTCCAGTCGGCAGGACGAACTTAGCCGCCCGCACCCCAAGGCATAGCCCACCGTTTTTGTGGACTTTTTCCGTTGAATGAACTTGCTTCACCCCAACCTTGGTGGTTATTTTTGGGAGTGGCTGTTATGTTACGGCACCACGGAGGCCACTCGCGAAGTCTCATCCATTACAGTCCGGCGGATGAGGTTGGCCAGCCACCCAAGGCTATAGCCCACCGTTTTCAGCCAGCCTTTTCCACTGGGCGAACTTGCGTGACCTTGGTGGTTATTCTGGCGCGTCTGTGCCGGCTGTTTATTTTTGGCATACAGAGGCCGCTCGCGTAAAGTCTCGTCCCATTCCGAGGCAGCCCGGACGAACGGCCAGCCCACCCCCCAAGGCTGCCAGCCCACCGTTTTTGGCCTTTTCCAGCAGACGAGCAGGACCCGACCGAACGTCATTTTTTGGGGCGGCTGTGCCCGCGCACATCGTATTTTGGTACGGAGTCCCCTGTAAAGTCTCATCCCATTCCAGGTCCGGCGGACGAGCAGCCCCACCCCAGGCTATAGCCCAACGTTTTGTTGCCTTTTTCCTCTGGACGAACTTGGCGCCCCGGCCTTCGGGCGGTTATTCTTGGGCGCGTCTGTGCCCGCGGAATATTTTTGGCATACGGAGGCCGCTCGCAAAGTCTCGTCCCATTCCGAAATGCGGGACGAACTTGGCCAAGCCCATTTCCCCAAGGCTATAACCCACCGCGTTTTTGGCCTTTTTTCCCGTGGGCGAACTTGGGGACCCGACTTGGGTGTCATTTTTGGTAGCTGTGCTGCATCCTATTTTTTTGGTACGGTCCCCTCGCAAAGTCTCGACCCATTCCGAGTCTGACGAACTTGGCCAGCCCCACCACCCAGGTTATAGCCCACCCGTTTTTTTGGCCTTTTTCCGCTGGGGGGCTTTGGCGCCCCGACCTTCGGGCACTTATTTTTGCTCGCGGCTGTGCCGGCTGCCTATTTTTGGCACACGGAGGGCCCTCGCAAAGTCTCGCCCCATTCCGAGTCCGGCGGACGAACTTGGCTAGCCCCACCCCCCAAGGCTATAGCCCACCACTTTGCACGGCACAGCTTTTTCCGGCGGATCACTTGGGGACCCGACCTTGGTGGTCATTTTGAGGGCAGCGTCCATGACGGCAATTTTTGGCATACGGAGGCACCTCGCAAAGTCTCGGCCCATTCGCAGTCCGGTGGACGAACTTGGCTTCCCCCACCCCCAAGCCTATAGCCCACGCATTTTTTTGGCCTTTTTCCGGCGGATGAACTTGGGGACCCGATCTTTGGGCGGTCTTTTTTGGGCGCGGCTGTTCCCGCGGCCTATTTTTAGCACACGGAGGCCCCTCGCAAAGTCTCGACCCATTCCGAGTCCGGCGGACGAACTTGGCCAGCCCCACCCCCCAAGGCTATAGCCCACCCGTTTTTTTGGCTTTTTTCCGCAGGGGCGTTTTGGCGCCCTGACCTTGAGCACGGTTTTTTTTTTTTTCTGCGGCTTTGCCCGCGGCCCTGGCCTATTTTAGCACGCTGAGGCCTACATAAAGTCTCTCCCCATTCGAGTCCGGCGGACGAACTTCCAGCAACCCATCCCCTGGGTATAGTACCACCGCTTTTTGGCCTTTTTCCGGTGACGAATATGGGGACCCGACCTGGCACGGTCATTTTAAACTGTGCCCGTGGTCTATTTTGGCACATGCGGTTTGCCCCATTCGAGTCCGGGCGGACGAACAGCCACTAAACTGGGCTATAGCCCACCCGTTTTTTTGGCCTTTTTCCCGCGGACGAACTTGGGGACCCGACTTTCGGGCTGTCATTTTTGGGCGCTGGCTGACTTCCCCGCAACCAGCTAGGCCCATTTTGGTACGGAGGCCCCCTCGAAAAGTCTCGACCCATTCGAGTCGGGAACTTAGCCCGCCACCCAGGCTATAGCCAACCAATTCGTTTTTGGCCTTTTCGCTGGGGCTTTGGCGTCCCGACAACCCGGGCGCTTATTTTTGCCTACGGTTGTACCTATTTTTGCACACACTTTGGAGGGCCTAAAGTCTAGCCCCATTCTAAAAGTCTGGGTCGGATGAACTTGGCCCGCCACCCCCAAGGCTATAGCCCTTGCAGCGGCCTTTTTCCAGGCGGGAACTTGGGGACCCGACCTTGGTGGTCATTTTGGGGGCTGTGTCCATAACCCAATATTTGGCATCTGGAGGCCCTATGAAAGTCTCACCCATTCGCCGTCCGGAGACGAACTTGGATTTAACCTCCCCACCCCAGCTATAGCTCACCCATTTTATTGCCCTTTTTCCGGCGGATGAACTTGGGGACCCGACCTTCGGGCGCTGATTTTTGGGCGCGGCTGTGCTCGCGGCCTATTTTTAGCACACGGAGGCCCCTCGCAAAGTCTCTCCCCATTCCGAGGAGTCAAGCCTTGGTCCGGACGAACAGCCCCACCCATGCGAGCTATAGCCCACCCGTTTTGGCCTTTTCGCGGTCAAGAGTGTTTGGCGCCCTGACCTTGAGCGCTTTTTTCAGTCTGGCTGTTCCTCATGCCTATTTTGCTACAGGCCCTCAAGTAAAGTCTCTCCCCATTCCGAGTCCGGCGGACGAACTTGGCCAGCCCCACCCCCCAAGGCTATAGCCCACCACTTTTTTTGGCCTTTTTCCGGCGGACGAACTTGGGGACCCGACCTACAGGCGGTCATTTTAGAAAGGGCTGTGCAGCCAGCACACAGTCCCTACTTTTGATCTGCCCCATTCCGAGTCCGTGACGAACATGTGCCAACCCACCCCCAAGCTGGCTATAGCCTGCTTTTGGCCTTTTTGGACGAACTTGAGGACCCGACCTTGAACCGGGCAGTCAATTCAGGCGCCCGCTGTGCCATACTACTTTTGGCTACGGCTGAGGCCCCTCTCAGTCTCGACCCATTCCGAGTCCAAGACGAACTTGCCCAGACCCGCCCCTTGAGGCTATAGCCCACCGTTTTGGACCTTTTTCCGCTGGACGAACTTGGTGCCCCTGCCTTCGGGCGGTTATTTTTTTGGCGGCTGTGCCAGCCAGTGGCCCCAGCACACAGAGGCAGCTCGCAAAGTCTCGGCCCATTCCGAATCCAATGACGAACTTGGCCAGCCACCATAACCCCTTTTTGGCCTTTTTGGCCTTTTTGTAGACTAACATGTGAGACCTACTGAGCGGTCATTTTGGGCAGCAGCTGTGCCGCAACCTTGGCTTTTTTAACACTTGAGGCCCTTTATTTCTATGAAATCTCACCCATTGAACCGGCGGGACATCCTGGGCGAGCCCCACACCCCAAGGCTATAGCCCACCCGTTTTTTTGGCCTTTTTCCGGAGGATGAACTTGGGGACCCGACCTTTGGGCGGTCATTTTTGGGCACGGCTGTGCCTGCATCCTATTTACCCCGGCACCAGGCCCTCGTGAAGTCGACCCATTCCGAGTCGGCCAGTGGGACCCGAACTATTAGCCAGCCCACCACCCGGCTATAGCCCACGAAGTTTTTTGGCCTTTTCCGTTGGGGTTTTGCCTGCGCCCGACGCCAGAGCTTATTTTTAGGCGCGGTTATTGTGTCCATGGCATTTTTTTTTTTACACACAGTGCAGGGCCCTCACAGGTCCGCCCATTCCAAGTCCTTGGACGCAGCCCCACCCTCAAAAGGCTATAACCCACCCTTTTTTTGGCCTTTTTTCCCATGGACGCGAACTTGGAGACCCGACCTTCAGGTGGTCATTTTGAGCGGCTGGCAAAACCTTATTTTGGCACACGGGCACAGGCGCTGCGAAGTCGTGCCATTCCGAGTCCTGCGGTCGGGAACTTGGCCAGCCACCCCTTGCAAGGCTATAGCCCACCCGTTTTTGTGGCCTATTTCCGCTGAACGAACTTGGCGCCCTGGCCTTCGGGCGGTTATTTTTGCGATGCGGCTGTACCAAGACCTGGCCTATTTTTGGCACATAGAGGTGGCTTTCGCCAAAGTATCGCCCCATTCCGAGTCCGGACGAACTTGTAGCCCACCACCAAGGCTAGTCTGCGTTTTTATGACCTTGTTCCGCTGGAACATGCGTCCTTTGACCTTCCGCCTGCCGGGCGGTCATTTTAAAACATGCGGCTGTGCCGCCCCTATTACACGCCAAATGGAAACCGCTTCGCAAAGTCTCGCCCATTCCGAGTCCGGTTGGCCGAACAGCCAGCCCAACCCCCAATTTGGGCATAAGCCCACACACCGTTTTGTGGCCTTTTCCGCGGGGGACATGGCTCCCCGGCCGGGAGGTTAATTTTGGGCACGATTGTGCAGCCTAACCCCACGGCTGCAGCCTATTTTTTGGCTCGCCAAAGTCTCGCCCCATTACGAACTCCGATCGGCAAGGACGAACTTGGCCAGCCCCTCCCCGAGCCCTGCGCCCACCCGTTTTGAAGTAGCCTTTTATTGAACTTGGCGCCCCTCGTTGAACGGTTATTTTGATGCGGTTATGGCGCGGCCTGTTTTAACACACCGAGCCCGTTAAAGTCTCGCCCCATTCAGTCGGGCGACGAACAGCCCCCACCCCAAAGCGACTACGTTTTTGTAGCCTTTTTCGCCCGGGGCGAACTTGGTGACCCGGCCGCGGGAGGAGTTATTTTTTGGCACAACTGTGCCCGTAGCCTATTTTTCAACCACGGCACCCGCTGAGGCGCTCGTAAAGTCTCGCGCCCATTCTAAAAGTCTGGCGTGACGACTTGGCAGCCTACCCCAAGGCTATAGCCCACCCCGTTTTAGTAGCCCTTTCCGCTGACTTAACTTGGCTACGCCCCCTCGTTTGAGCAGTTATTTTTGGGCGGCCGGTTGTGGCCACGGGTCTGTACACAGCACCTGAGGGGCACAAATTCTGCCCCATTCGAGTCGGGATGAACGCCAGCCCACCCCCAAGCTATAGCCCACTGCGTTTTGTAGCCTTTTTTTCGCGGGACAAACTTGGCGCCCACCTCGGGAGGTTATTTTGGTACAGCTGTGCCCGCGGCCTATTTTGGCACACAGGCGCTCGCGAAAGTCTCAGCATTGAACTCAAGTCCTGCCCGGACGGGCAACCCCACCCCAGGCTATAACCCATCCGTTTTGGCCTTTTCCGCTGGGCGAACTTGGCGCCCAGCTTGCCTTGGTGGTTATTTTTTGGGCGGCTGTGCCAGCGCTGCCTATTTTGGCACGGGCGCTCGAGTCTCGTCACATTCGAGTCCCGGCGAACAGCTTGGCCCAGCCCCCAAGGCTATAGCCCACCCGTTTTGTGGCCTTTTTCCGCTGGACGAACTTGGCGTCCCGGCCTTCGGGCGGTTATTTTTTGCGCGGCTGTGCGCTCAGCGTATTTTTGGCACACGGATGCCACTCGTAATGTCTCACCCCATTTCGAGTCCGGCGGACGAACTTGGCCAGCCCCACCCCGCAAGGCGATAGCCCCCCCGTTTTTGGGACCGTTTTACGTTGGACGCACAGGGCGCCCTGCCTTGGCGGTTATTTTCGGCAGCTGTGCCCTGCACCTATTTTTTGGCCCTTGCGCGGAGGCCACTACGCCAATGTCTCACCCATTTTTGAGTCCCGACGAACGGCCAACCCCCAAGGCTATAGCCCACCCGTTTTTGTGGCCTTTTTCCGCTGGACGAACTTGGCGCCCCGGCCTTTGGGAGGTTATTTTTGGGCGCGGCTGTGCCCGCAGCCTATTTTTGGCACACGGAGGCCGCTCGCAAAGTCTCGCCCCATTCCGAGTCCGGCAGACGAACTTGGCCAGCTCCACCACCCAAGGCTATAGCCCACCCATTTTTGGCCTTTCCGGTGGGCCGAACTTTTGCCCGTGACCTTGGCGGTTATTTTTGGCGGCTGTGCCAGCCGATTTGCGGAGGCACGCAAAGTTCGTCCCATTCCGATCCGGCAGACTAACAGCCAGCCCCACCCCCCAAGGCGCACACCCGTTTTTGTGGCCTTTTTCCTCAGCGAACTTGGCGATCCGGCCAGGCGGTTAATTTTGGGCGTATGGCTGTGCCGCGGTACGTATTTTTGGCAAGGCCACTCGCTTCGGAGTCTGCGAACGTCAGCCCCATCCCCAAGGCTACAACCCACCCGTTTTTGTGGCCTTTTCCATTTGAGCGAACTTGGACCCGGCCTACGGGCTGTTCTTTTGAAACGCGGCTGTGCCGCAGCCTATTTTGGCACCACGGGCGCTCGCAAAGTCTCCCCATTCCGAGTCCGGCGGACGAACTTGGTCAGCCCCACCTCCCAAGGCTATAGCCCACCCGTTGTTGTGGCCTTTTTCCGCGGGAGGAACTTGGCGCCCGGCCGGACGAATTATATTTGTTGGCGGCTGTGCGCGGATTTCTATTTTTTAGAGCGCGGCGTAAAATCTCGTCCCATTCGATGCGGCAGACGAACAGCCCACCCCCCAAGGCTATAGCCCACCCGATTTTGTGGCCTTTTTCCGCTGGACGAACTTGGCGCCCCGGCCTTCGGGCCGTTATTTTTGGGCCCGGCGGTGCCCGCGCGCTATTTGTGGCACACGGAGGCCGCTAGCAAAGTCTCGTCCCATTCCGAGTCCGGTTGACGAACTTGGCCAGCCCCACCCCCCAAGGCTATAGCCCACCCGTTTTTGTGGCCTTTTTCCGCTGGACGAACTTGGCGGCCCGGCCTTCGGGCGGTTAATTTTGGGCATGGCTGTGCCCGCGGCCTATTTTTGGCACACGGAGGCCACTCGCTTCCGAGTCTGGCAGACGAACTTGGTCAGCCCCACCCCCCAAGGCTACAACCCACCCGTTTTTGTGGCCTTTTTCCGCTGGACGAACTTGGCACCCCGGCCTTCGGGCTGTTCTTTTTGGGCGCGGCGGTGCCCGCGCCCTATTTGTGGCACAAGGAGGCCGCTCGCAAAGTCTCGTCCCATTCCGAGTCCGGCGGCAGCAGCCAACCCACCCCCAAAGGCTATAGCCCACCGTTTTGTGGCCTTTTTCCGCTGGGCGAACTTGGCCCCGTTAACCTTGGGCAGTTTTTGGACGTTGCTGTGCCAGCGCCCTATTTTTGGCACACGGAGGCCGCTCGCAAAGTCTCGACCCATTCCGAGTCCGGCCTTCGGGCAGTTTTTTGGTCGGCTGTGCCGCTGACCTATTCAACACATGGACACGCTTGCAAACTCGTCCCCATTCCGAGTCCTGAACGAACTTGGCCAGCCCACCCCCAAAGGCTATAGCCCACCGTTTTGTGGCATTTTTCGCTGGGCGAACTTGCGCCCGGCCTTGGTGCAGTTATTTTGGCGGCTGTGCCCAGGACCTATTTTACAACAGGCCGCTTTCGCAGTCTTGTGCCATTCCGGGTCAGCGGGACGTGCCAGCCAGCCCGCCCCAAGGCTATAGCCCACCCGTTTTTATGGCTTTTTTCCGCTGGACGAACTTGGCACCCCGGCCTTCGGGCGGTTATTTTTGGGAGTGACAACGCCCGCGGCCTATTTGTGGCACACGGAGGCCACTCGCAAAGTCTCGCCCCATTCCGAGTCCGGCGGACGAACTTGGCCAGCCCCACCCCCCAAGGCTATAGCCCACCCGTTTTTGTGGCCTTTTTCCACTGGATGAACTTGGCGCCCCGGCCTTCGGGCGGTTTTTTTTGGGCGTTGCTGTGCCCGTGGCCTATTTTTGGCACACGGAGCCCGCTCGTAAAGTCTCGACCCATTCCGAGTCCGGCAGACGAACTTGGCCAGCCCCACCCCCCAAGGCTATAGCCCACCCGATTTTGTTTCCTTTTTCCGCTGGATGAACTTGGCGCCCCAACCGGGCATTTTTGGGCGTTGCTGTAGCGCCTATTTTAGCACACGGAGGGCCAAAGTCTCGCCCCATTCTGAGTCGGACGAACTTGGCCAGCCCCACCACCCCGGCTATAGCCCACCCGATTTTGTGGCCTTTTTTCCACTGGATGAACTTGGCGTGACGCCCGGGTTGATTTTTGTGGGCGTTGCTGTACCCTTGACCCATTTTTGCACACAGGCCGCTGAAAGTCTCGACCCATTCTGAGTCCGGCGGACGAACTTGGCGTGCCCCCCCCCCCAAGGCTATAGCCACCCGTTTTGTAGCCTTTTTCCGCTTGAGACGAACTTGCGCCCGACCTTGAGGCGGTTATTTTGTGCTCTGCTGTACCAATTTTAGGCAAATGAAGGCCGCTTCGCAAAGTCTCGTACCATTCTGAGTCGGCGGACGTGCAGCCAGCTCCCACCCCAGCTATAGCCCACACCTTTTTTGTAGCCTTTCGCTGAAACGAACTTGGCGCCCGGCCTTCAATTTGTTATTTTGGTAGCGAATAGTTGCCCGTGACCTATTTTTGGCACATGAGGCGCTGCAAGTCTCGCCCATTCGAGTCCGGTAGAACAGCCGCCCACCCCAAGACTATAGCCGCCTTTTTTGGCCTTTCCGCTGGGCAGTTGGCGCCCGGCCTTCGGGCAGTTATTTTTAGGGAGGCAGTGCGGCCTATTTTTGCAGAGACCGCTGTAAGTCTCATCCCATTCTGAATGGCGGAGCGACTTGGCCAGCCCCACCCCCAAAATTATAACCCCCCGTTTTGTAGCTTTTTACGGACGAACTTGGCGCCCGGCCTTATTATTTTGGGGCGGCTGTGCGTGGACTATTTTTGCTACAGGCACGCTCAAAGTCTCTTCCATTCTGAGTCCGGGACGTGCCAGCAACCCACCGCCCAAGGCTATAGCCCACCCGTTTTTATAGCCTTTTTCCGCTGGACAAATTTGGCGCCCCAGTCTTCGGGCGGTTATTTTTGGGAGTGGCAACGCCCACGGCCTATTTTAGACACCGCGAGCCGCTCGCAGTCGCCCCATTCAGTCCGGCCCGGATGAACTTGGCAGCCCCACCCCAAGGCTAGCCCACCGTTTTTGTCGCCTTTTCGCTGGCGAACTTGGCGCCAACCTTGACGTTATTTTTAGGCGTTGCTGTGCCGGGGCCTATTTTGGCACATGGAGCCGCCGCAAAGTCTCGCCCCATTACGAGTCGGCCAGCAGCCCACCCCGGCAAACCCGCCCGTTTTTGTGGCCTTTTTCCGCTGGACGAAGTTGGCTCCCCGGCCTTCGGGCAGTTATTTTTTAGCACGGCTGTGCCCGCGGCCTATTTTTGTCACACGGAGGCCGCTTGCAAAGTCTCGCACCATTCCGAGTCCGGCGGACGAACTTGGCCAGCCCCACCCCCCAAGGCTATAGCCCACCCATTTTTGTAGCCTTTTTCCGCTGAACAAACTTGGCGCCCCGGCCTTCAGGCTGTTATTTTTGGGCGCGGCTGTGCCCGCGGCCTATTTTTGGCACCACGAGCGCTCGTAAAGTCTCGTCCCATTCTGATTCGGCGGAAGCAGCCCCACCCCATAAGGCTATAGCCCGCCCGTTTTTGTGGCCTTTCCGCTGGGGCGAACTTGGCGCCCAACTTATTTTGGGCGGCTTGTGCCCGCGGCCCTATTTTTGGCACACAAGCCGCTGCAAAGTCTTGTCCTATTCCGTGGACGTGCTTGGCCAGCCCACCCCAAGGCTATAGCCCACCCGTTTTGTGGCCTTTTCCGCCCGGACGAACTTGGCGGCCTTGGCGGTTATTTTGGGAGTGTAATGCCATGACCCTATTTTTGGCGGAGGCTGATCGCAAAGTCTCGGTCCCATTCCAGTCTGGCGGGACGAACTGGCCAGCCCCCCCCCACCACGTTTTTTGGCCTTTTTTCGCTGGGGGTTTGGCGCCCGACAGGCACTTATTTTTAAGGCCCCAGCACAGAAAGTCTCGCATTGTCCGGCCCAGCGAACTTGAGACCCGACCTTGAGGCGGTCATTTTAGCTTCTGCCCTTGCCTATTTCCCCAGGGACCAGGCCCCTCAAATGTCTCGACCCATTCCGAGTCTGGCGGACGAACTTGGCCAGCCCCACCCCCCAAGGCTATAGCCCACCCCTTTTTTTGGCCTTTTTCCGTCGCACGAACTTGGGGACCCGACCTTCGGGCGGTTATTCTTGGGCGCGTCTTTGCCCGCGGCCTATTTTTGGCACACAGAGATCACTCGCAAAGTCTCGCCCCATTCCGAGTACGGCGGATGAACTTGGCCAGCCCCACCCCCCAAGGCTATAGCCCACCCGTTTTTGTGGCATTTTTCCGCTGGACGAACTTGGCAACCCGGCTTTCGGGCGGTTATTTTTGGGCGCGGCTGTGCCCGCGGCCTATTTTTGGCACACGTAGGCCACTCGCAAAGTGCCGTCCCTTTCCGAGTCCGGCGGACGAAGTTGGCCAGCCCCACCCCCCAATGCTATAGCCCACCCGTTTTTGTGGCATTTTTCCGCTGGACGAACTTGGCAACCCGGCTTTCGGGCGGTTATTTTTGGGCGCGGCTGTGCCCGCGGCTAGCTGCGCAGGCGCTCGCAGTCTCGCCCCATTCCGAGACTAGCGGAAGAACCAGTCCCACCCCCCAGGCTATAATCCGCCTGTTTTTGTGGCCTTTTTCCGCTGGACGAAGTTGGCTTCCCGGCCTTAATTTAGGCACCGGCTCGTATGCCCGGCGTATTTTGGACGAACTTGGCGCTCTTGTGGCTCGTCCCATTCCATTCGGCAGTGACGAACAGCAACCCACCCCAAGGCTATAGCCCACCCGTTTTTGTGGCCTTTTTCCGCTGGTCGAACTTGGCGCCCCGGCCTTTGAGCACTTATTTTTGGGCGCGGCTGTGCCCCAATTTTTTAACACCGGCGCGCTTTCGCCAAAGTCTCGTCCCATTCGAGTCGGCCGAACAGCCAACCCACCCCCAAGGCTAAGCCCACCCGTTTTTGTGGTCTTTTCGCTGGGCGAACTTGCCTTTTATTTTTAGCGGCTGTGCCCGGCCGCTCGCAAAGTCTCGCCCCATTCCGAGTCCGGCGGACGAAGTTGGCCAGCCCCACCCCCCAATGCTATAGCCCACCCGTTTTTGTGGCATTTTTCCGCTGGACGAACTTGGCAACCCGGCTTTCGGGCGGTTATTTTTGGGCGCGGCTGTGCCCGCGGCCTATTTTTGGCACACGGAGGCCGCTCGCATAGTCTCGCCCCATTCCGAGACTGGCGGAAGAACTGGGCCAGTCCCACCCCCAAAGGCTATAATCCGCCCGTTTTTGTGGCCTTTTTCCGCTGGACGAAGTTGGCGCCCCGGCCTTCGGGTTGTTGTTTTTGGGCGCGGCTGTGCCCGCGGCCTATTTTTGGCACACGGAGGCCGCTCGCAAAGTCTCGTCCCATTCCGAGACCGGCGTAAGAACTTGGCCAGCTCCAACCTCCAAGGCTATAGCCCGCCCGTTTTTGTGGCCTTTTTCCGCTGGACGAAGTTGGCGCCCCGGCCTTCGGGCTGTTATTTTTTTGCGCGGCTGTACCCACGCACTGTTTTTGGCTAATGGAGGCCGCTCGCAAAGTCTCGCCCCATTCCGAGTCCGGCGGACAAACTTGGTCAGCCCCACCCCCCAAGGCCATAGCCCACCCGTTTTTGTGGCCTTTTTCCGTCGGACTAACTTGGCGCCCGGCCATCGGGCTGTTATTTTTGTGCGCGGCTGTGCCCGCAGACTATTTTTGACACACGGAGGGTGCTCGCAAAGTCTCATCCCATTCCGATTCCGTGACGAACTTGGCCCCCACCCCAGGGCTATAGCCCACCCGTTTCTGTGGCCTTTTTTTGAACGAACTTGGCGCTCCAGCTTTCCGGCGGTTATTTTTGGACGCGGCTTATTTTTCGTACATGGAGGCGCTCAAAAAGTCTCCCCCCATTCCGATTCCTGCGGACGAACTTGGCCCCACCCCAAAGGCTGCTCGCCCACCCGTTTTTGTGGCCTTTTTCCGCTGAACGACCGTGGCGCCCGACCTTGAGCAGTTATTTTTGGGCGCGGCTGTGCCCGCGGCCTATTTTTGGCACGGAGGCTGCAAAGTCTCGCGCCATTCCAAGTCCGGCGGACGAACTTGGCCAGCCCAACCCCCAAGGCTATAGCGCACCCGTTTTGTGCCCTTTTTCCGCTGGACGAACTTGGCGCCCGGCCTTGAACCGTTAATTTTAGGCGGCTATGCCTGACCTATTTTTGACACACGAGGCGCTTCGCAAAAGTCTCGTCCCATTCGATTCAGCGGACGAACTTGTAGCCCACCGCAAGGCTATAGCCCACCGTTTTGTGGCCTTTTCCGCTGGTTGAACATGGCGCCCGGCCTTGAGCACTTATTTTTGGGCGGCTGTGCCCACTACGGAGGCGCTTCGCAGAAGTCTCACCGCATTCAGTCGGCGGACGAACGGCCAGCCACCCCAAGGCTATAGCCCCCCCGTTTTGTGGCCTTTTTCCGCTGGACGAACTTGGTGCCCCGGCCTTCAGGCTGTTATTTTTGGGCGCGGCTGTGCCCACACACTATTTTTGGCTCACGGAGGCCGCTCGCAAAGTCTCGCCCCATTCCGAGTCCGGCGGACGAACTTGGCCAGGCCCACCCCGCAAGGCTATAGCCCACCCATATTTCTGGCCTTTTTCCGCTGGATGTACTTGGCGCCCCGGCCTTCGGGCGGTTTTTTTTGGGCGCGGCTGTACCTGCGGCCTATTTTTGCCACACAGAGGCCTTTCGCAAATTCTCGCCCCATTCCGAGTCCGGCGGATGAACTTGGCCAGCCCCACCCCCCAAGGCTATAGCCCAACCGTTTTTGTGGCCATTTTCCGCTGGACGAACTTGGCAACCCGGCTTTCGGGCGGTTATTTTTAGCGACGTGCCTGCCTATTTTTGAAGGCGCTTCGCATAGTCGCCCCTTTACGAGCAGGCGGAAGAACCCCCCCCAAAGCGATAACCGCCCGTTTTTGTGGCCTTTTTCCGCTGGACGAAGTTGGCGCCCCGGCCTACGGGTAGTCATTTTTGGGCGCGGCTGTGCCCGCGGCCTATTTTTGGCACATAGAGGCCGCTCGCAACGTCTCGCCCCATTCCGAGTCCTGCGGGGGAAACTTGGCCAGCCCCACCCCCCAAGGCTATCGCCCACCCGTTTTTGTGACCTTTTTCCGCTGGACGAACTTGGTGCCCCGGCCTTCAGGCTGTTATTTTTGGGTGCGGCTGTGCCCGCGGCCTATTTTTGGCACACGGAGGCCGCTCGCAAAGTCTCACCGCATTCCGAGTCCGGCGGACGAACTTGGCCAGCCCCACCCCCCATGGCTATAGCCCAACCGTTTTTGTGGCCATTTTCCGCTGGACGAACTTCACGCCCCGGCCTTCGGGCTGCTATTTTTGGGCGCGGCTGTGCCCACGGCCTATTTTTGTCATATGGAGGCCGCTCACAAAGTCTCGCCCCATTCCGAGTCCTGCGGATGAACTTGGCCAGCCCCACCCCCCAAGGCTATCGCCCACCCGTTTTTGTGACCTTTTTCCGCTGGACGAACTTGGCGCCCCGGCCTTCGGGCAGTTATTTTTGGGAGCGGCTGTGCACACGGCCTATTTTTGGCACACGGAGGCCCCTCACAAAGTCTCGCCCCATTTCGAGTCCTGCGGATGAACTTGGCCAGCCCCACCCCCCAAGGCTATCGCCCACCCGTTTTTGTGGCCTTTTTCCGCTGGACGAACTTGGCGCCCCGGCCTTCGGGCAGTTATTTTTGGGCGCGGCTGTGCCCGCGGCCTATTTTTGGCACACGGAGGCCTCTCGCAAATTCTCGCCCCGTTCCGAGTCCGGCGGATGAACTTGGCCAGCCCCACCCCCCAAGGCTATTGCCCACCCGTTTTTGTGACCTTTTTCCGCTGGACGAACTTGGCGCCCCGGCCTTCGGGCAGTTATTTTTGGGATCGGCTGTGCACACGGCCTATTTTTGGCACATGGAGGCCTCTCGCAAATTCTCGCCCCATTCCGAGTCCGGCGGATGAACTTGGCCAGCCCCACCCCCCAAGGCTATAGCCCAACCGTTTTTGTGGCCATTTTCCGCTGGACGAACTTGGCAACCCGGCTTTCGGGCGGTTATTTTTGGGCGCGCCCGTGCCTGCGGCCTATTTTTGGCACACGGAGGCCGCTCGCATAGTCTCACCCCATTCCGAGACTGGCGGAAGAACTTGGCCAGCCCCACCCCCCAAGGCTATAGCCCGGCCGTTTTTGTGGCCTTTTTCTGCTGGACGAAGTTGGCGCCCCGGCCTTCGGGCTGTTATTTTTATGCGCGGCTGTACCCACGCACTGTTTTTGGCTAATGGAGGCCGCTCGCAAAGTCTCGCCCCATTCCGAGTCCGCTGGACGAACTTGGCGCCCCGGCCTTCGGGCTGTTCGTTTTGGGCACGGCTGTGCCCGCAGCCTATTTTTGGCACACGGAGGGCGCTCGCAAAGTCTCGCCCCATTCCGAGTCCGGCGGAAGAACTTGGTCAGCCCCACCCCCCAAGGCTATAGCCCACCCGTTTTTGTGGCCTTTTTCCGTCGGACGAACTTGGCGCCCGGCCTTCGGGCCGTTATTTTTGTGCGCGGCTGTGCCCGCGGACTATTTTTGACACACGGAGGGTGCTCACAAAGTCTCATCCCATTCCGATTCGGTAGACGAACTTGTTGGCCAGCCCACCCCAAAGCTATAGCCCACCCATTTTTGTGGCCTTTTCCGCTGATCGAACTTGGCGCTCCAGCCTTCGGGCGGTTATTTTTGGGCGCGGCTTTGCCCGCATGACCTATTTTTACATGGGCGCTCAAAAGTCTCCCCCATTCCAGTCCTACAGACGAACTTGTAGCCAACCCCAAGGCTATCGCCCACCCATTTTTGTGGCCTTTTCCGCTGGATGACGTGGCGCCCGTGACCTTGGGCAGTTATTTTTGGGGCGGCTGTGCAAAGGCCTATTTTTGGCACAGGCTGCTCGCCAAAGTCTCACCCATTCAAGTGAACAGCCAGCCCCAACCCCCAAGGCTATAGGCCACCCGTTTTTGTGGCCTTTTCCGCTGGACGAACTTGGCGCCCGGCCTTGAATTAATTTTAGGGCGGCTATGCCGCGGCCTTTTTGACACAGGCGCTTCGCAAGTCTCGTCCCATTCGATTCAGCGGGCGAACTTGGCCAGCCCCACCCCCCAAGGCTATAGCCCACCCGTTTTTGTGGCCTTTTCCGCTGGTCGAACTTGGCGCCCTGGCCTTCGTGCAGTTATTTTTAGGCGGCTGTGCCTGAATTTTGGCAGCACGGAGGCTTTCGCAAAGTCACCCCATTCCGAGTCCGGCGGACGAACTTGGCCAGCCCCACCCCCAAGGCTATAGCCCACCCGTTTTTGTGGCCTTTTTCCGCTGGACGAACTTGGCGCCCCGGCCTTCGGGCAGTTATTTTTGGGCGCGGCTGTGCCCGCGGCCTATTTTTGGCACACGGAGGCCGCTCGCAAAGTCTCGCCCCATTCCGAGTCCGGCAGACGAACTTGGCCAGCCCCACCCCCCAAGGCTATAGCCCACCCGTTTTTGTGGCCTTTTTCCGCTGGACGAACTTGGCGCCCCGGCCTTCGGGCGGTTATTTTTGGGCGCGGCTGTGCCCGCGGCCTATTTTCGGCACCCGGAGGCCGCTCGCAAAGTCTCGCCCCATTCCAAGTCCGGCGGACGAACTTCGCCAACCCCACCCCACAAGGCTATAGCCCACCCGTTTTTGTGGCCTTTTTCCACAGGACGAACTTGGCGCCCCGGCCTTCGGGTGGTTATTCTTGGGCGCATCTGTGTCCGCGGCCTATTTTTGGCACACAGAGATCGCTCGCAAAGTCTCGTCCCATTCCGAGTACGGCGGACGAACTTGGCCAGCCCCACCCCCCAAGGCTATAGCCCACCCGTTTTTGTGGCATTTTTCCGCTGGACGAACTTGGCAACCCGGCTTTCGGGCAGTTATTTTTGGGCGCGCCTCTGCCCACGGCCTTTTTTTCGCCAAAGTCTCCCCATTCGGTCCGGCGGGCGAACTTGGCCAACCCACCCCCCCAGGCTATAGCCCGCCCGATTTTGTCGCCTTTTCCGCTGGACGAAGTTGGCGCCCGGCCTTCGGGCGTTATTTTTTTGTGGCGGCTGTGCCTGACACCACAGGCTGCTGCAAAGTCGCCCCATTCCAAGTCCAGCCGAACTTGGCCAACCCCAAAGGCTATCGCCCACCCGTTTTGTGGCCTTTTCACTGGAACGAGCGTGGCGCCCGGCCGGGCAGTTATTTTTGGGGCGGCTGTGCAACGGCCTATTTTTGGCACCGCAGGCTGCTTGCAAAGTCTGGCCCCATTCAAGTCCGGCCAGACGAACAGCTCCACCCCCAAGGCTATAGCCCACCCGTTTTTGTGGCCTTTTCCGCTGGTCGAACTTGCGCCCGGCCTTGGGCACTTTTTTTGCCAGCGGCTGACCGGCACACGGATGCCGCTTTCGTAAAGTCTCATCCATTCCGAGACCGGTGTAGAACAGCCAGCCCACCCCCAAGGCTAAAAGCCCACCCGTTGTTGTGGCCTTTGTCCGCTGGTCGAACTTGGGGCCCCGCCTTGGCTGTTCGTTTAAACGCGGCTGTGCCCGCAGCCTATTTTTGGCACACGGAGGGCGCTCCCAAAGTCTCGCCCCATTCCGAGTCCGGCGGAAGAACTTGGTCAGCCCCACCCCCCAAGGCTATAGCCCAACCGTTTTTGTGGCCTTTTTCCGCCGGACGAACTTGGCGCCCGGCCTTCGGGCAGTTATTTTTGTGCGCGGCTGTGCCCGCGGAATATTTTTGACACACGGAGGCTGCTCGCAAATTCTCATCCCATTCCGATTCCGGCGGACGAACTTGGCCTGCCCCACCCCCCAAGGCTATAGCCCACCCGTTTTTGTGGCATTTTTCCGCTGGACGAACTTAGCGCCCCGGCCTTCGGGCAGTTATTTTTGGGAGCGGCTGTGCACACGGCCTATTTTTGGCACATAGAGGCCTCTCGCAAAGTCTCGCCCCATTCCGATTCCGGCGTACGAACTTGGCCAGCCCCACGCCCCATTGCTATAGCCCAACCGTTTTTGTGGCCATTTTCCGCTGGACGAACTTCGCGCCCCGGCCTTCGGGCAGTTATTTTTGGGAGCGGCTGTGCACATGGCCTATTTTTGGCACACGGACGCCGCTCGCAAATTCTCGCCCCATTCCGAGTCCGGCGGACGAACTTGGCCAGCCCCACCCCCCAAGACTATAGCCCACCCGTTTTTGTGGCCTTTTTCCGCTGGACGAACTTGGCGCCCCGGCCTTCGGGCACTTATTTTTGAGCGCGGCTGTGCCCACGGCCTATTTTTGGCACACGGAGGCCGCTCGCAAAGTCACGCCCCATTCCGAGTCCGGCGGACGAACTTGGCCAGACCCACCCCCCAAGGCTATAGCCCATCCGTTTTTGTGGCTTTTTCCACTGGACGAACTTGGCGCCCCGGCCTTCGGGCGGTTACTTTTGGGCGCGGCTGTGCCCGCGGCCTATTTTTGACACACGGAGACCGCTCGCAAAGTCTCGTCCCATTCCGATTCCGGCGGACGAACTTGGTCAGCCCCACCCCTCAAGGCTATAGCCCACCCGTTTTTGTGGCCTTTTTCCGATGGACGAACTGGCACCCCGGCCTTCAGGCGGTTATTTCTGGGAGCGGCTATCCACACGGCCTATTTTTGGCACACGGAGGCCGCTCACAAAGTCTCTCCCCATTCCATGTGAGCCAACCCCACCGTTTTTCGCGGCCATTTTCCGCTGGGCGAACTTGCCACCCGGCCCGGGCGGTTATTTTTGCGGCTGTGACCACGGCCTGGTCAGGCCACTCGCAAAGTCTTGTCCCATTCCGAGTCCGGCGGACCAGTTAGCCACCCACCCCAGGCTATAGCCCACCTGTTTTGTGGCCTTTTTTCCGCTGGGCGAACTTTGCGCGCCCGGCCTTGGCACTTATTTTTAGCGGCTGTGCCCGGCCTATTTTTCACACACGGAGACCGCTCGCAAAGTCTCGTCCCATTCTGATTCCAGCGGACGAACTTGGCCAGCCGCACCCCTCCAGGCTATAGCCCACCCGTTTTTGTGCCCTTTTTCCGCTGGACGAACTTGGCGCCCCGGCCTTCGGGCACTTATTTTTTAGCACGGCTGTGCCCGCGGCCTATTTTTGGCACACGGAGGCCGCTCGCAAAGTCTAACCCCATTCCGAGAATGGCGGACGAACTTGGCCAGCCCCACCCCCCAAGGCTATAGCCCACCCGTTTTTGTGGCCTTTTTCCGCTGGACGAACTTGGCACCCCGGCCTTCGGGCGGTTATTTTTGGGAGTTGATGTGCCCACGGCCTATTTTTGGCACACGGAGGCCGCTCGCAAAGTCTCATCCCATTCCGAGTCCGGCGGACGAACTTGGCCCGCCCCACCCCCCAAGGCTATAGCCCACCCGTTTTTGTGGCCTTTTTCCGTTGGACGAACTTGGCACCGACCTTGGTGGTTATTTTAAGTGGCTGTGCCCGGCTTATTTGGCACCACAGGCCCTCAGTCTCATCCCATTCTGAGTCCGGCGGATGAAGTTGGCCAGCCCCCCCCAAGGCTATAGCCCACCCGTTTTTGTGGCCTTTTCCGCTGGACGAACTTGGCGCCCCGGCCTTGCACTTATTTTTAGCGGCTGTGCCCATGGCCCTATTTTTCACCACGAGACCGCTTCGCAAAGTCTCGTCATTCTGATTCCAGCGGACGAAGTTGGCCAGCCCCACCCCTCCAGGCTATAGCCCACCCGTTTTTGTGCCCTTTTTCCGCGGGGCGAACTTGGCGCCCCGACACTTATTTTGCGGCTGTGCCCGCGGCTATTTTGCACAGGCCGCCAAAGTCTCCCCATTCCGAGTCCGGACGAACAGCCCACCCCCAAGGCTATAGCCCGCCCGTTTTGTAGCCTTTTTCGCTGGGCGAAGTTGGCGCACCGGCCTTCGGGCCGTTATTTTTGTGCGCGGCTGTGCCCGCGGACTGACACACGGGCGTGCAAAGTCTCGCCCCATTCCGAGTCCGGCGGACGAACTTGGCCAGCCCCACCCCCCAAGGCTATAGCCCACCCGTTTTTATGGCCTTTTTCCGCTGGACGAACTTGGCGCCCCGACCTTCAGGCGGTTATTTTTGGTGCGGCTGTGCCCGCGGCCTATTTTTGGTACATGGAGGTCGATCGCAAAGTCTCGCCCCATTCCGAGTCCGGCGGACGAACTTGGCCTTCCCCACCCCCCAAGGATATAGCCCACCCGTTTTCGGGGCTTTTTTCCGCTGGACGAACTTGGCGCCCCGGCCTTCGGGCGGTTATTTTTGGGCGCCGCTGTGCAAGCGGCCTATTTTGGCACCACAGGCTGCCAAAGTCGCCCATTCCAAGTCCGGCCGAACAGCCCAACCCCAAGGCTATCGCCCACCCGTTTTTGTGGCCTTTTTCACTGGACGAACGTAGCGCCCCGGCCTTCGGGCAGTTATTTTTGGGAGCGGCTGTGCAAACGGCCTATTTTTGGCACACGGAGGCTGCTTGCAAAGTCTGGCCCCATTCCAAGTCCGGCGGACGAACTTGGCCAGCCCCACCCCCCAAGGCTATAGCCCACCCGTTTTTGTGGCCTTTTTCCGCTGGTCGAACTTGGCGCCCCGGCCTTCGGGCACTTATTTGGCGGCTGTGCCCGGCCTAACACCACGGATGCGCTTTCGTAAGTCTCGTCCCATTCCGAACGGTGTAGAAACAGCCCCACCCCACAAGGCTATAGCCCACCCGTTTTGTTGCCTTTTTCGCTGGGCGAACTTGGCGCCCGGCCTTGGGCTGTTCGTTTTGGGCGGCTGTGCCCGCAGCCTATTTTGGCACAGGCGCTCCCAAAGTCTCGCCCATTCGAGTCGGCGGAGAACTTGGTCGCCCACCCCCAAGGCTATAGCCCAACCGTTTTTGTGGCCTTTTTCCGTCGGACGAACTTGGCGCCCGGCCTTCGGGCAGTTATTTATGTGCGCGGCTGTGGCCGCGGAATATTTTTGACACACGGAGGCTGCTGAAATTCTCATCCCATTCCGAGTCCGGCGGACGAACTTAGCCTGCCCTACCCCCAAGGCTATAGCCCACCCGTTTTTGTGGCCTTTTTCCGCTGGACGAACTTAGCGCCCCGGCGTACGGGCAGTTATTTTTTTGGGGCGGCTGTGTGGCACTACTTTTTGAACTTGGCCCGGCCTGGTCGCAAAGTCTCGCGCCATTCCGATTCGGTCAGCCCCACCCCTCAAGGCTATAGCCCACCCGTTTTTGTGGCCTTTTTCCGATGGACGAACTGGCACCCCGGCCTTCAGGCGGTTATTTCTGGGAGCGGCTATCCACACGGCCTATTTTTGGCACACGGAGGCCGCTCACAAAGTCTCGCCCCATTCCATGTCCGGCGGACGAACTTGGCCAGCCCCCACCCGTTTTTGCGGCCATTTTCCGCTGGACGAACTTGCCACCCCGGCCTTCGGGCAGTTATTTTTTGGCGCGGCTGTGACCACGGCCTATTTATGGCACACGGAGGCCACTCGCAAAGTCTTGTCCCATTCCGAGTCCGGCGGACGAAGTTGGCCAGCCCACCCCCCAAGGCTATAGCCCACCTGTTTTTGTGGCCTTTTTCCGCTGGACGAACTTGGCGCGCCGGCCTTCGGGCACTTATTTTTGGGCGCGGCTGTGCCCGCGGCCTATTTTTCACACACGGAGACCGCTCGCAAAGTCTCGTCCCATTCTGATTCCAGCGGACGAACTTGGCCAGCCGCACCCCTCCAGGCTATAGCCCACCCGTTTTTGTGCCCTTTTTCCGCTGGACGAACTTGGCGCCCCGGCCTTCGGGCACTTATTTTTTAGCACGGCTGTGCCCGCGGCCTATTTTTGGCACACGGAGGCCGCTCGCAAAGTCTAACCCCATTCCGAGAATGGCGGACGAACTTGGCCAGCCCCACCCCCCAAGGCTATAGCCCAACCGTTTTTGTGGCCTTTTTCCGCTGGACGAACTTGGCACCCCGGCCTTCGGGCGGTTATTTTTGGGAGTTGATGTGCCCACGGCCTATTTTTGGCACACGGAGGCCGCTCGCAAAGTCTCATCCCATTCCGAGTCCGGCGGACGAACTTGGCCCGCCCCACCCCCCAAGGCTATAGCCCACCCGTTTTTGTGGCCTTTTTCCGTTGGACGAACTTGGCACCCCGGCCTTCGGGTGGTTATTTTTGGGAGTGGCTGTGCCCACGGCTTATTTTTGGCACACGGAGGCCACTCGAAAGTCTCATCCCATTACGAGTCCGGCGGATGAAGTTGGCCAGCCCCACCCCCCAAGGCTATAGCCCACCCGTTTTTGTGGCCTTTTTCCGCTGGACGAACTTGGCGCGCCGGCCTTCGGGCACTTATTTTTGGGCGCGGCTGTGCCCGCGGCCTATTTTTCACACACGGAGACCGCTCGCAAAGTCTCGTCCCATTCTGATTCCAGCGGACGAACTTGGCCAGCCGCACCCCTCCAGGCTATAGCCCACCCGTTTTTGTGCCCTTTTTCCGCTGGACGAACTTGGCGCCCCGGGCTTCGGGCACTTATTTTTGGGTACGGCTGTGCCCGCGGCCTATTTTTGGCACACGGAGGCCGCTCGCAAAGTCTCGCCCCATTCCGAGTCCGGCGGACGAACTTGGCCAGCCCCACCCCCCAAGGCTATAGCCCACCCGTTTTTGTGGCCTTTTTCCGCTGGACGAACTTGGCGCCCCGGCCTTCGGGCGGTTATTTTTTGGTGCGGCTGTGCCCGCGGCCTATTTTTGGCACACGGAGGCCGCTCGCAAAGTCTCGTCCCATTCCGAGTCCGGCGGACGAACTTGGCCAGCCCCACCCCCCAAGGCTATAGCCCACCCGTTTTTGTGGCCTTTTTCCGCTGGACGAACTTGGCGCCCCGGCCTTCGGGCGGTTACTTTTGGGCGTGGCTGTGCCCGCGGCCTATTTTTGGCACACGGAGGCCGCTCGCAAAGTCTCCCCCATTCCGAGTCCGGCGGACGAACTTGGCCAGCCCCACCCCCCAAGGCTATAGGCCGCCCGTTTTTGTGGCCTTTTTCCGCTGGACGAACTTGGCGCCCCGGCCTTTGGGCGGTTATTTTTGAGCGCGGCTGTGGCCACGGCCTATTTTTGGCACACGGAGGCCGCTCGCAAAGTCTCGCCCCATTCCGAGTCTGGCGGACGAACTTGGCCAGCCCGCACCCGTTTTTGTGGCCATTTTCGGCTGGACGAACTTGGCACCCCGGCCTTCGGGCAGTTATTTTTGGGCGCGGCTGTGCCCACGGCCTATTTTTGGCACACGGAGGCCACTCGCAAAGTCTCATCCCATTCCGAGTCCGGCGGACGAAGTTGGCCAGCGCCACCCCCCAAGGCTATAGCCCACCCGTTTTTGTGGCCTTTTTGGACGAACTTAGGTCCCATTCGGTATGGCGCCCACCCATTTTTGTGGCATTTTTCCGCTGGACGAACCTGGCAACCCGGCTTTTGGGCGGTTATTTTTGGGGGCGGCTGTGCCCGCGGCATATTTTGGCACCACAGGCGCTCGAAGTCTCGCCCATTCTGGCCAGACCTACTTGTAGCCCACCCCTCAAGGCTATAGCCAGCCGTTTTGTGGCCTTTTTCCGCTGGGCGAAACCTTGGAACTTATTTTTTAAGCGGCTGTGCCGCGTTCTATTTTGGCACAGAGGCGCTTCAAAGTCTCGCCCCGCCCACCCACAAGGCTATAGCCCACCCGTTTTTGTGGCCTTTTTCCACAGGACGAACTTGGCGCCCCGGCCTTCGGGCACTAATTTTTGGGTGCGGCTATGCCCGCCCTATTTTGACAGGAACCGCTTCGCAAAGTCGTCCCATTGAACTTGGCCTGCCCCACCCCTCAAGGCTATAGCCCACCCGTTTTTGTGGCCTTTTTCAGCTGGACGAACTTGGCACCCCGCCTTCACGCGGTTATTTCTGGGATGGGCAGTGCACACGCCCTATTTGTGGCACACGGAGGCCGCTCGCAAAGTCTCGCCCCATTCCGAGTCCGGCGGACGAACTTGGCCAGCCCCACCCCCCAAGGCTATAGCCCACCCGTTTTTGTGGCATTTTTCCGCTGGACGAACTTGGCAACCCGGCTTCCGGGCGGTTATTTTTGGGCGCGGCTGTGTCCGCGGCCTATTTTTGGCACACGGAGGCCGCTCGCAAAGTCTAGCCCCATTCCGAGAATGGCGGAAGAACTTGGCCAGCCCCACCCCCCAAGGCTATCGCCCGCCCGTTTTTGTGGCCTTTTTCCGCTGGACGAAGTTGGCGCCCCGGCCTTCGGGCAGTTATTTTTGGGCGCGGCTGTGCCAGCCTATTTTGGCAGGCTCGCAAAGTCTCGTCCCATTCCGATACCGGCGTAAGAACTTGGCCAGCCCCACCCCCCAAGGCTATAGCCCACCCGTTTTTGTGGCCTTTTTCCGCTGGACGAAGTTGGCGCCCCGGCCTTCGGGCGGTTATTTTTGGGCGCGGCTGTGCCCGCGGCCTATTTTTGGCACACGGAGGCCGCTCGCAAAGTCTCGTCCCATTCCGAGTCCGGCGGACGAACTTGGCCAGCCCCACCCCCGAAGGCTATAGCCCACCCGTTTTTGTGGCCTTTTTCCGCTGGTCGAACTTGGCACCCCGGCCTTCGGGCTGTTATTTTTGGGAGTAGATGTGCCCGCGGCCTATTTTTGGTACACGGAGGCCGCTCGCAAAGTCTCGTCCCATTCCGAATCCGGCGGACGAACTTGGCCAGCCCCACCCCCCAAGGCTATAGCCCACCCGTTTTTGTGGCCTTTTTCCGCTGGACGAACATTGCTTGGCCTTGGGCTGTTATTTTGGGAGTTGATGTGCCCACGGCCTATTTTTGGCACGAGGCGCTTCGCATAAAGTCTCATCCCATTCGAGTCGGGGCGAACTTGGCCCGCCCACCCCAGGCTATAGCCACCGTTTTGGTGGCCTTTTCCGCTGGACGAACTTGGCACCCCGGCCTTCGGGGTGTTATTTTTGGGAGTTGCTGTGCCCACGGCTTATTTTTGGCACACGGAGGCCACTCGCAAAGTCTCATCCCATTACGAGTCCGGCGGATGAAGTTGGCCAGCCCCACCCCCCAAGGCTATAGCCCACCGTTTTGCATGGCATTTTCCGCTGGGCGAACTTGGCAACCCGGCTTTGGGCGGTTATTTTTAGCGGCTGTGCCCACCTGAGCCGCTGCAAAGTCTAGCCCCATTCCGAGCACGGCGGACGAACTTGGCCAGCCCCACCCCCCAAGGCTATAGCCCACCCGTTTTTGTGGCCTTTTTCCGCTGGACGAACTTGGCACCCCGGCCTTCGGCGGTTATTTTTGGGAGTTGATGTGCCCACGGCCTATTTTTGGCACACGGAGGCCGCTCGCAAAGTCTCATCCCATTCCGAGTCCGGCGGACGAACTTGGCCCGCCGCACCCCCCAAGGCTATAGCCCACCCGTTTTTGTGGACTTTTTCCGTTGGACGAACTTGGCACCCCAGCCTTCGGGTGGTTATTTTTGGGAGTGGCTGTGCCCACGGCTTATTTTTGGCACACGGAGGCCACTCGCAAAGTCTCATCCCATTACGAGTCCGGCGGATGAAGTTGGCCAGCCCCACCCCCCAAGGCTATAGCCCACCCGTTTTTGTGGCCTTTTTCCACTGGACGAACTTGGCGCCCCGGCCTTCGGGCGGTTATTCTTGGGCGCGTCTGTGCCCGCGGCCTATTTTTGGCATACAGAGGCCGCTCGCAAAGTCTCGTCCCATTCCGAGTACGGCGGACGAACTTGGCCAGCCCCACCCCCCAAGGCTATAGCCCACCCGTTTTTTTGGCCTTTTTCCCGCGGACGAACTTGGGGACCCGACCTTCGGGCCGTCATTTTTGGGCGCGGCTGTGCCCTGTCGTATTTTGGTACAGGTCCCTGCAAAGTCTCATCCCATTCGAGTCCGTGACAGCCCTTACCCCCAAGGCTATAGCCCACCCGTTTTGTGGCCTTTTTCCTCTGGACGAACTTGGCGCCCGGCCTTGGGTTATTCTTAAGCGTCTGTGCCCTTGACCTATTTTGGCATCTGAGGCCGCTCGCAAAGTCTCGTCCCATTCCGAGTACGGCGGACGAACTTGGCCAGCCCCACCCCCCAAGGCTATAGCCCACCCGTTTTTTTGGCCTTTTTCCCGTGGACGAACTTGGGGACCCGACCTTCGGGGTGTCATTTTTGGGCGCGGCTGTGCCCGCATCCTATTTTTGGTACACGGAGTCCCCTCGCAAAGTCTCGACCCATTCCGAGTCCGGCGGACGAACTTGGCCAGCCCCACCACCCAAGGTTATAGCCCACCCGTTTTTTTGGCCTTTTTCCGCTGGGGGGCTTTGGCGCCCCGACATTCGGGCACTTATTTTTGCCCGCGGCTGTGCCGGCTGCCTATTTTTGGCACACGGAGGGCCCTCGCAAAGTCTCGCCCCATTCTGAGTCCGTCGGACGAACTTGGCCCGCCCTACCCCCCAAGGCTATAGCCCACCCCTTTTTTTGGCCTTTTTCCGGCGGACGAACTTGGGGACCCGACCTTCGGGTGGTCATTTTTGGACGCGGCTGTGTCCGCGGCCAATTTTTGGCATACGGAGGCACCTCGCAAAGTCTCGGCCCATTCGCAGTCCGGTGGACGAACTTGGCTTCCCCCACCCCCAAGCCTATAGCCCACGCATTTTTTTGGCCTTTTTCCGGCGGATGAACTTGGGGACCCGATCTTTGGGCGGTCTTTTTTGGGCGCGGCTGTTCCCGCGGCCTATTTTTAGCACACGGAGGCCCCTCGCAAAGTCTCGACCCATTCCGAGTCCGGCGGACGAACTTGGCCAGCCCCAAGGCTATAGCCCACCCTTTTTGGCTTTTTCCTTGAGGCGTTTTGGCGCCCTGACCTTGGCACTTTTTTTTGGCGGCTTTGCCCACCTATTTTAACACAGGCCCTAAAAGTATCTCCCCATTCCGAGTCCGGCGGACGAACTTGGCCAGCCCCACCCCCTAAGGCTATAGCCCACCGCTTTTTTTGGCCTTTTTCCGGCGGACGAACATGGGGACCCGACCTTCGGGCAGTCATTTTTGGGCGCGGCTGTGCCCGTGGCCTATTTTTGGCACACGGAGGCCCCTCGCAAAGTTTTGCCCCATTCCGAGTCCGGCGGACGAACTTGGCCAGCCCCACCCCCCAAGGCTATAGCCCACCCGTTTTTTTGGCCTTTTTCCCGCGGACGAACTTGGGGACCCGACCTTCGGGCTGTCATTTTTGGGCGCGGCTGTGCCCGCAGCCTATTTTTGGTACACGGAGGCCCCTCGAAAAGTCTCGACCCATTCCGAGTCCGGCGGACGAACTTGGCCAGCCCCACCACCCAAGGCTATAGCCCACCCGTTTTTTTGGCCTTTTTCCGCTGGGGGGCTTTGGCGTCCCGACCTTCGGGCGCTTATTTTTGCCTACGGTTGTGCCGGCTGCCTATTTTTGGCACACGGAGGGCCCTCGCAAAGTCTAGCCCCATTCTGAGTCCGTCGGATGAACTTGGCCCGCCCTACCCCCCAAGGCTATAGCCCACCCCTTTTTTTGGCCTTTTTCCGGCGGACGAACTTGGGGACCCGACCTTCGGGTGGTCATTTTTGGACGCGGCTGTGTCCGCGGCCAATATTTGGCATACGGAGGCCCCTCGCAAAGTCTCACCCCATTCGCAGTCCGGCGGACGAACTTGGCCTCCCCCACCCCCAAGCCTATAGCCCACCCATTTTTTTGGCCTTTTTCCGTCGGATGAACTTGGGGACCCGACCTTCGGGCGGTCTTTTTTGGGCGCGGCTGTTCCCGCGGCCTATTTTTAGCACACGGAGGCCCCTCGCAAAGTCTCGACCCATTCCGAGTCCGGCGGACGAACTTGGCCAGCCCCACCCCGCAAGGCTATAGCCCACCCGTTTTTTTGGCCTTTTTCCGCAGGTGCGTTTTGGCGCCCTGACCTTCGGGCGCTTTTTTTCGAGTACGGCTGTTCCCGCGGCCTATTTTAACACCAGGCCCTGCAAAGTCTCTCCCATTCCGAGTCGGCGGACGAACTTGCCCGCCCACCCCAGGCTATAGCCCACCCGTTTTTTTGGCCTCTTTCCGCTGGACGAACTTGGCGCCCGGCCCGGTTATTCTTCGTCTGTCTATTTTGGCCAGGCGCTCGCAGTCTCCCATTCCGGCGGCGGGCCAACCCCCCCCAGCCCACCGTTTTTTGGCCTTTTTTCCCGTGGGCGAACTTGGGGACCCGAGAATTGTCATTTTTAGGCGGCTGTGCCGCATCCTACACGGGTCCCTGTCTCGACCCATTCCGAGTCCGGGACGAACTTAGCCAGCCCCACCCCAGGTTATAGCCCACCGTTTTTTGGCCTTTTTTCCTGGGGGCTTGGGCCCGACATTCGGGCACAATTTTGCCAGCGGCTGTGCCACTGCTATTTTGGCACCGGGGCCCTAAGTCTCGCCCCATTCGAGTCCGTCGGACGAACCCGCCCCCCCCAGGCTATAGCCCCCCATTTTTTTGGCCTTTTTCAAGAGGACGAACTTGGGGACCCGACCTTCGGGTGGTCATTTTTGGGCGGCTGTGCTTGAGCTACAGGCCCCTCGCAAAGTCTCACCCATTCGCGAATCCGGGACGAACGCCTACCCCGCATACCCACCTTTTTTGGCCTTTTTCCGATGAACTTGGGGACCCTGACCTATAGCCCAGGCGGTTTTTAGCGGCTGTTCCACCTATTTTAGCTACGGAGGCCCCTAAAGTCCCCATTGAGGAATCAGACGAACTTGGCGAGCCCCCCCAAGGCTATAGCCCACCCGTTTTTGGGCCTTTTTCGGAGGATGAACTTGAGACCCGACCTTTGGGCGGTCATTTTAAACAGCTGTGCCCGCATCTATTTTGGCACCAGAGGCCCTCGTAAGTCTCGACCCATTCCAAGTCCGGCGGACGAACTTGGCCAGCCCCACCCCCCAAGGCTATAGCCCACAAGTTTTTTTTGGCCTTTTTCCGTTGGGGGGTTTTGGCGCCCAACCAGGGCTTATTTTTGGGGCGGATTGTGTCGCGGCATTTTTTGGCACGAGAGGCCCTCACAAGGTCCTTCCCATTCCAAGTCCTTGAGAGACTTGGCCAGCCCCACCCCCCAAGGCTATAACCCACCCCTTTTTTTGGCCTTTTTCCGGCGGACGAACTTGGAGACCCGACCTTCAGGTGGTCATTTTTGGGCGCGGCTGTGCCCAAGGCTTATTTTTGGCACACGGAGGCCGCTCGCAAAGTCTCGTCCCATTCCGAGTCCTGCGGTCGAACTTGGCCAGCCCCACCCCGCAAGGCTATAGCCCACCCGTTTTTGTGGCCTTTTTCCGCTGGACGAACTTGGCGCCCCGGCCTTCAGGCGGTTATTTTTGGGTGCGGCTGTACCCGCAGCCTATTTTTGGCACATGGAGGTGGCTCGCAAAGTCTCGCCCCATTCCGAGTCCGGCGGACGAACTTGGCCAGCCCCACCCACCAAGGCTATAGCCCACCCGTTTTTATGACCTTGTTCCGCTGGACGAACTTGTCGCCCCGGCCTTCGGGCGGTCATTTTTGGGCGCGGCTGTGCCCGCCCCCTATTTTTGGCAAACGGAGGCCGCTCGCAAAGTCTCGCCCCATTCCGAGTCCGGTTGACGAACTTGGCCAGCCCAACCCCCCAAGGCTATGGCCCACCCGTTTTTGTGGCCTTTTTCCGCGGGACGAACTTGGCGCCCCGGCCTTCGGGAGGTTATTTTTGGGCACAGCTGTGCCCGCAGCCTATTTTTGGCACACGGAGGCCGCTCGCAAAGTCTCGCCCCATTCTGAGTCTGGCGGACGAACTTGGCCAGCCCCTCCCCCCAAGGCTATAGCCCACCCGTTTTAGTGGCCTTTTTCCGCTGACGAACTTGGCGCCCCCTCGTTCGGGCAGTTATTTTTGGTCTTGATTATGGCGCGGCCTATTTTACAGCACACCAGAGCCGTTCGCAAAGTCTCGCCCATTCCGAGTCCGGCGGCGAACAGCCAGCCCACCCCAAAACTATGGCGCACCGTTTTGTGGCCTTTTCCCATGGGGCGAACTTGGTGCCCTGGCCGTCGGGAGGTTATTTTTTGGCACAGCTGTGCCGTAGCCTAACCCACGGCACCGCAGGCGCTCGTAAAGTCTCGCCCATTAAGTGCAGACGAACTTGGCCAGCCCCTCCCCCCAAGGCTATAGCCCACCCGTTTTAGTGGCCTTTTTCCGCTGACGAACTTGGCGCCCCCTCGTTCGGGCAGTTATTTTTGGGCGCGGTTGTGGCCACGGCCTATTTTTGGCACACGGAGGCCGCTCGCAAATTCTCGCCCCATTCCGAGTCCGGGGGATGAACTTGGCCAGCCCCACCCCCCAAGGCTATGGCCCACCCGTTTTTGTGGCCTTTTTCCGCGGGACGAACTTGGCGCCCCGGCCTACGGGAGGTTATTTTTGGGTACAGCTGTGCCCGCAGCCTATTTTTGGCACACGGAGGCCGCTCGCAAAGTCTCGCCCCATTCTGAGTCCGGCGGACGAACTTGGGCAGCCCCACCCCCCAAGGCTATAGCCCACCCGTTTTTGTGGCCTTTTTCCGCTGGACGAACTTGGCGCCCCGGCCTTCGGGTGGTTATTTTTGGGCGCGGCTGTGCCCGCGGCCTATTTTTGGCACACGGAGGCCGCTCGAAAAGTCTCGTCCCATTCCGAGTCCGGCGGACGAACTTGGCCAGCCCCACCCCCCAAGGCTATAGCCCACCCGTTTTTGTGGCCTTTTTCCGCTGGACGAACTTGGCGTCCCGGCCTTCGGGCGGTTATTTTTTTGCGCGGCTGTGCGCACAGCCTATTTTTGGCACACGGATGCCACTCGCAATGTCTCACCCCATTCCGAGTCCGGCGGACGAACTTGGCCAGCCCCACCCCCCAAGGCTATAGCCCACCCGTTTTTGTGACCTTTTTCCGTTGGACGAACATGGCGCCCCGGCCTTCGGGCGGTTATTTTTCGGCGCGGCTGTGCCTGCAGCCTATTTTTGGCGCACGGAGGCCACTCGCAATGTCTCACCCCATTTCGAGTCCGGCGGACGAACTTGGCCAGCCCCACCCCCCAAGGCTATAGCCCACCCGTTTTTGTGGCCTTTTTCCGCAGGACGAACTTGGCGCCCCAGCCTTTGGGCAGTTATTTTTGGGCGCGGCTGCACCCGCGGCCTATTTTTACCATACGGTGGGTGCTCGCAAAGTCTCGCCCCATTCCGAGTCCGGCGGACGAACTTGGCCAGCCCCACCCCCCAAGGCTATAGCCCACCCGTTTTTGTGGCCTTTTTCCGGTGGACGAACTTTGCGCCCCGGCCTTCGGGCGGTTATTTTTGGGCGCGGCTGTGCCCGTGGCCTATTTTTGGGAGACGGAGGCCGCTCGCAAAGTTTCGTCCCATTCCGAGTCCGGCAGACTAACTTGGCCAGCCCCACCCCCCAAGGCTATAGCCCACCCGTTTTTGTGGCCTTTTTCCTCTGGGCGAACTTGGCGGCCCGGCCTTCGGGCGGTTAATTTTGGGCATGGCTGTGCCCGCGGCCTATTTTTGGCACACGGAGGCCACTCGCTTCCGAGTCTAGCAGACGAACTTGATCAGCCCCATCCCCCAAGGCTACAACCCACCCGTTTTTGTGGCCTTTTTCCGCTGGACGAACTTGGCACCCCGGCCTACGGGCTGTTCTTTTAGACGCGGCTGTGCCGCAGCCTAACACAGCACGGAGGGCGCTCGCAAAGTCTCTCCCCATTCCGAGTCCGGCGGACGAACTTGGTCAGCCCCACCTCCCAAGGCTATAGCCCACCCGTTGTTGTGGCCTTTTTCCGCCGGATGAACTTGGCGCCCGGCCTTCGGACAGTTATATTTGTTCGCGGCTGTGCCCGCGGACTATTTTTGACACACGAAGGCCGCTCGTAAAGTCTCGTCCCATTCCGATTGCGGCGGACGAACTTGGCCAGCCCCACCCCCCAAGGCTATAGCCCACCCGATTTTGTGGCCTTTTTCCGCTGGACGAACTTGGCGCCCCGGCCTTCGTTATTTTAAAAGCGGTGCCCGGCGCTATTTTGGCACAGGCGCGTAGCAAAGTCTCGTCCCATTCCGAGTCCGTTGGACGAAGTTGGCCAGCCCCACCCCCCAGGCGATAGCCCACCCGTTTTGTGGCCTTTTTCCGCGGGCCGAACTTGGCGGCCCGGCCTTGAGCGGTTAATTTTAGGCATGGCTGTGCCCATGGACTAGCACCGCGGAGGCCACTCGCTTCAATCTGGCGAACGAACTTGGTCAGCCCACCCCAGGCTACAACCCACCCGTTTTGTGGCCTTTTTTCCGCTTGGAACAGCACCCGACCCTTGGGCTGTTCTTTTTAGGTGGCGGCGGTGCCAGCGCCTCTAGCACAGAGGCGCTTTCATGAAAGTCTCGTCCCATTCCGAGTCCGGCGGACGAACTTGGCCAGCCCCACCCCCCAAGGCTATAGCCCACCCGTTTTTGTGGCCTTTTTCCGCTGGACGAACTTGGCGCCCCAGCCTTCGGGCAGTTTTTTTTGGACGTTGCTGTGCCAGCGCCCTATTTTTGGCACACGGAGGCCGCTCGCAAAGTCTCGACCCATTCCGAGTCCGGCCTTCGGGCAGTTTTTTTTGGGCGCGGCTGTGCCCGCGGCCTATTTTTGGCACATGGACACCGCTTGCAAATTCTCGTCCCATTCCGAGTCCGGCGGACGAACTTGGCCAGCCCCACCCCCCAAGGCTATAGCCCACCCGTTTTTGTGGCATTTTTCCGCTGGACGAACTTGGGCTGACCCGGGCAGTTATTTTTAGGGCGGCTGTGCCCGGCCTATTTTAGCACCAGGCCGCTTCGCAAAGTCTTGTGCCATTCGGGTCCCGGGACGTACAGCCAGCCCGCCCCCAAGGCTATAGCCCACCCGTTTTATAGCTTTTTCGCTGGGCGAACTTGGCTTTTGACCCGGCCTTGAGCGGTTATTTTTAGGGTGACAACCGCGGCCTATTGCACCTGGCACCGCGGAGGCCGCTCGCAAAGTCTCGCCCCATTCCGAGTCCAGTGGACGAACTAGACCAGCCCCACCCCGCAAGGCTATAGCCCACCCGTTCTTGTAGCCTTTTTCCACTGGACGAACTTGCGCCCGGCCTTGGTTTTTTTAAGCGTTGCTGTGCCCGTGGCCTATTTTGGCGAGCCGCTCGTAAAGTCTCGACCCATTCCGAGTCCGGCAGACGAACTTGGCCAGCCCCACCCCCCAAGGCTATAGCCCACCCGATTTTGTTTCCTTTTTCCGCTGGATGAACTTGGCGCCCCAGCCTTCGGGCAGTTTTTTTTGGACGTTGCTGTGCTGGCGCCTATTTTTAACTGCAGGCGCTTCGCAAAGTCTCGACCCATTCCGAGTCCGGCGGACGAACTTGGCCAGCCCCACCCCCCAAGGCTATAGCCCACCCGATTTTGTGGCCTTTTTCCACTGGATGAACTTGGCGCCCCGGCCTTCGGGTTGATTTTTGTGGACGTTGCTGTGCCCGCGGCCCATTTTTGGCACACGGAGGCCGCTCGCAAAGTCTCGACCCATTCTGAGTCCGGCGGATGAACTTGGCCAGCCCCACCCCCCAAGGCTATAGCCCACCCGTTTTTGTGGCCTTTTTCCGCTAGACGAACTTGGCGCCCCGACCTTCGGGCGGTTATTTTTGTGCTCTGCTGTACCAGCGGCCTATTTTAGGCAAATGGAGGCCGCTCGCAAAGTCTCGTACCATTCTGAGTGCGGCGGACGTACTTGGCCAGCCCCACCCCCCAAGGCTATAGCCCACCCGTTTTTGTAGCCTTTTTCCGCTGAACGAACTTGGCGCCCCGGCCTTCCAGCTGTTATTTTTGGGCGCGAATGTGCCCGCGGCCTATTTTTGGCACATGGAGGCCGCTCGCAAAGTCTCGCCCCATTCCGAGTCCGGCGGACGAACAGCCGCCCGCCCCCAAGACTATAAGCCGCCGTTTTTGTGGCCTTTTCCGCTGGGCAGTTGGCGCCCGGCCTTCGGGCAGTTATTTTTAAGGGCGGCAGTGCCCTTGACCTATTTTAACCACCGGAGACCGCTTCAAAGTCTCATCCCATTCTGAGTCGGCCAGACGTGCCAGCCCACCCCCAGGCTATAGGCCACCGTTTTGTGGCTTTTTTCCGCCGGACGAACTTGGCGCCCGGCCTTGGTGATTATTTTTGGGGCGGCTGTGCCCGGACTATTTTACAACACCAGGCCGCTTCATAAGTCTCTTCCCATTCTGAGTCCGGCGGACGTACTTGGCCAGCCCCACCGCCCAAGGCTATAGCCCACCCGTTTTTATAGCCTTTTTCCGCTGGACAAATTTGGCGCCCCAGTCTTCGGGCGGTTATTTTTGGAGTAGCATACGGCCTATTTTAGCACACGAGGCCGCTTCGCAAAGTCTCGCCCCATTCCGAGTCGGCGGATGAACAGCCAACCCCCAAGGCTATAGCCCACCCGTTTTTATCGCCTTTTCCGCTGGACGAACTTGGCGCCCGGCCTTGAGCGATTATTTTTAAGGCGTTGCTGTGCCGGGGCCTATTTTTTGGCACATGGAGCCGCTTTGCAAGTCTCGCCCATTCGAGTTGCCAGCCACCCCGAGCTAAAGCCGCCCGTTTTGTGGCCTTTTCCGCTGGGCAGTTGGCTCCCGGCCGGGCAGTATTTTTGCTGCGGCTGCCTATTTTACAGTCTCGCACCATTCGAGTGACGAACAGCCCACCCCCCAAGGCTATAGCCCACCCATTTTTGTAGCCTTTTTCCGCTGAACAAACTTGGCGCCCCGGCCTTCAGGCTGTTATTTTTGGGCGCGGCTGTGCCCGCGGCCTATTTTTGGCACACGAAGGCCGCTCGCAAAGTCTCGCCCCATTCCGAGTCCGGCGGAAGAACTTGGCCAGCCCCACCCCCCAAGGCTATAGCCCGCCCGTTTTTGTGGCCTTTTTCCGCTGGACGAACTTGGCGCCCCAGCCTTCGGGCAGTTATTTTTGGGAGCGACTGTGCCCGCGGCCTATTTTTGGCACACAGAAGCCGCTCGCAAAGTCTTGTCCTATTCTGAGTGCGGCGGACGTACTTGGCCAGCCCCACCCCCCAAGGCTATAGCCCACCCGTTTTTGTGGCCTTTTTCCGCCGGACGAACTTGGCGCCCCGGCCTTCGGGCGGTTATTTTTGGGAGTGGCAATGCCCGCGGCCTATTTTTGGCACACGGAGGCTGATCGCAAAGTCTCGTCCCATTCCGAGTCTGGCGGACGAACTTGGCCAGCCCCCCCCCCCAAGGCTATAGCCCACCCGTTTATTTGGCCTTTTTCCGCTGGGGGGTTTTGGCGCCCCGACCTTCGGGCACTTATTTTTTTGCAGGCAGGCCCTAAAGTCTCGCCCCATTAGTCGGGGACGAACTTGAGCCGACCCCGGTCATTTTTGGGCGCTACTGTGCCCGGACCCATTCCGAGTCTGGCCAGCGCCCAAGGCCACCAGGCCCCTACGCAAAGTCTCGGCCCATTCCGGTCCGTAGACGAACTTGGCCAAACCCACCCCCAAGGCTATAGCCCACCCGTTTTTTTGGCCTTTTTGACGAACTGGGAGACCCGACCTTGGGCGGTAATTTTTTGAACGCGGCCGTTGCCAGCCTATTACAGCAGCGGAGACCCCTCGCAAAGTCTGCGCCCCATTCGGTCCGGCGGGACGAACAGCCAGCCCACCCCAGGCTATAGCCCACCCGTTTTTTTGGCCTTTTTCCGCTGGGGGGTTTTGGCGCCCCGACCTTCGGGCACTTATTTTTTATCGCGGCTGTTCCCGTAGACTGTTTTTGGCACACAGAGGCCCCGTGCAAAGTCTCGCATCATTCCGAGTCGGGCGGACGAACTTGGCCAGCCCCATCCCCCAAGGCTATAGCCCACCCGTTTTTTTGGCCTTTTTACGGCTGACGAACTTAGGGATCCGACCTTCGGGCCGTCATTTTTGGGCACGGCTGTGCCCGCGGCCTATTTTTCGCACACGGAGGCCCCTCAAGAAGTCTCGACGCATTCCGAGCCCGGTGGACGAACTTGGCCAGCCCCACCCCCCAAGGCTATAGCCCACCCGTTTTTTTGGCCTTTTTCCGCTGGGGGGTTTTGGCGTCCCGACCTTCGGGCACTTATTTTTGATCGCGGCTGTGCCCGTAGACTGTTTTTGGCACACGGACGCCCCTCGCAAAGTCTCGCCCCATTCCGAGTCCGGCGGACGAACTTGGCCAGCCCCATCCCCAAAGGCTATAGCCCACCCGTTTTTTTGGCCTTTTTTGACTAGCGAACTTAGGGACCGACCTTGGGACGGCATTTTAGGCGGCTGTCTGTGACCTCTTTCACAGGCCCCTCGAAAATTTTCGACCCATTCCGAGTCCGGCGAACGAACTTGGCCAGCCCCACCCCCCAAGGCTATAGCCCACCCGTTTTTTTGGCCTTTTTCCGGCGCACGAACTTGGGGACCCGACCTTCGGGCCGTCATTTATGGGCGCGGCTGTGCCCATGGCTTATTTTTGGCACACGGAGGCCCCTCGCAAAGTCTCGCCCCATTCCGAGTCCGGCGGACGAACTTGGCCAGCCCCACCCCCCAAGGCTATAGCCCACCCGTTTTTTTGAAATTTTTCCGCTGGGGGGTTTTGGCGCCCCGACCTTTGGGCCCTTATTTTTGTACGCTGCTGTCCCCGCGGCCTATTTTTGCACACGGAGGCCCCTCGCAAAGTCTCGCCCCATTCCGAGTCCGGCGGACGAACTTGGCCAGCCCCACCCCCCAAGGCTATAGCCCACCCATTTTTTTGGCCTTTTTCTGCTGGGGGGTTTTGGCGGTAACCCTTGAGCACTTATTTTAGAATGCGACTGTGCCCTTGACCTATTGCACAGGCCCCTCACAAAGTCTCGCCCCATTCCGAGTCCGGCGTACAAACTTGGCCAGCCCCACCCCCCAAGGCTATAGCCCACCCGTTTTTTTGGCCTTTTTCCGCTGGGGGGTTTTGGCGCCCCGAACTTGAGCTTATTTTTAAGCGGCTGTCTGTGCTATTTTGGCACACGGAGGCCCCTCGCAAAGTCTCGCCCCATTCCGAGTCCGGCGGACGAACTTGGGGACCCGACCTTTGGGCGGTCATTTTTGGGCGCTGCTGTGCCCGCTGCCTATTTTGGGGACACGGAGGCCCCTCGCAAAGTCTCGACCCATTCCGAGTCTGGCGGACGAACTTGGCCAGCCCCACCCCCCAAGGCTATAGCCCACCCCTTTTTTTGGCCATTTTCGGTATGCGAACTTGGGGACCCGACCTTGCCGTCATTTATGGGCAGCGGCTGGCCCATATTATTTTGGCATACGAGGCCCACGCATAAAGTCTTGCCCCATTCCGAGTCAGGCAGACGAACTTGGCCAGCCCCACCCCCAAGGTTATAACCCACCCATTTTTTTGGCCTTTTTTCCGGCGGGCGAACTTGGGGACCTGACCTTCCGTCGGTCATTTTTGGGTGCGGCTGTGCCCGCGGCCTATTTTTGGCATCTGAGGCCCTACAAAGTCTCCCCATTCGAGTCCGGCGGGCGAACAGCCCCGCCCCAAGGCTATAGCCACCCGTTTTTGAAATTTTCGCTGGGGGTTTTGGCGCCCGACCTTTAGGCTCTTATTTTTATGCGCTACTGTCCCGGCCTATTTTTGCTACAGGCCCCTCGCAAAGTCTACGCCCATTCCAGTCCGGCGGACGAACAGCAGCAGCCACCCAAGGCTATAGCCCACCCATTTTTGGCCTTTTTTCTGCTGGGGGTTTGGCGTAACCTTGAGCACTTATTTTAGAATGCGCTGTGCCCGCGGTCTATTTTTGGCACACGGAAGCCCCTCCCAAAGTCTCGCCCCATTCCGAGTCCGGCGGATGAACTTGGCCTGTCCCACCCCCCAAGGCTATAGCCCACCCATTTTACGCTGGGGGGTTTTGGCGCCCCGACCTTCGGGCGCTTATTTTTAGGCGCGGCTGTGCGCGCGGCCTATTTTTGGCACACGGAGGCCCCTCGCAAAGTCTCGCCCCATTCCGAGTCCGGCGGACGAACTTGGGGACCCGACCTTCGGGCGGTCATTTTTGGGCGCTGCTGTGCCCGCGGCCTATTTTTGGCACACGGCGGCCCCTCGCAAAGTCTCATCCCATTCCGAGTCCGGCGGACGAACTTGGCCAGCCCCACCACCCAAGGCTATAGCCCACCCCTTTTTTTGGCCATTTTCCGGCGGACGAACTCGGGGACCCGACCTTCGGTCTGTCAGTTTTAGTGCAGCTTTGCCCAGCGGTCTATTTTTTAGCACATGGAGGCCCCTCGCATGAAGTCTGTCCCATTCGAGTCCGGCGGTGACGAACTTGGCCGACCCACCCCAGGCTATAGCCACACCGTTTTTAGCCTTTCCGTGGGCCGAACTGGGGACCCGACCTTGGTGGTAATTTTTAATGCTGCGGCCGTGCCGCTCAGCCTATTACAGCAAACGGAGACCCCTCGCAATGTCTCGCCCATTCCGAGTCCGGCGGACGAACTTGGCCAGCCCCACCCCCCAAGGCTATAGCCCACCCGTTTTTTTGGCCTTTTTCCGCTGGGGGGTTTTGGCGTCCCGACCTTCGGGCACTTATTTTTTATCGCGGCTGTGCCCGTAGACTGTTTTTGGCACACGGAGGCCCCTCACAAAGTCTCGACCCATTCCGAGTCGGCCCAGACGAACTTGGCCTTGGCCACCCCCAAGGCTATAGCCACCCGTTTTTTTGGCCTTTTTACGCTGAGGGTTTTGGCGTCCGACCGGGCACTTATTTTTTATCGCGGCTGTGCCCGTAGACTGTTTTTGGCACATGGAGGCCCCTCACAAAGTCTCGACCTATTCCGAGTCCGGCGGCCGAACTTGGCCAGCCCCACCCCCCAAGGCTATAGCCCACCCGTTTTTTTGGCCTTTTTCCGCTGGGGGGTTTTGGCGTCCAGACCTTCGGGCACTTATTTTTTATCGCGGCTGTGCCCGTAGACTTTTTTTGGCACACGGAGGCCCCTCGCAAAGTCTCGCCCCATTCCGAGTCCGGCGGACGAACTTCG
Organism: Citrus cavaleriei; assembly: GCA_030448925.1. Classification (NCBI taxonomy): domain Eukaryota; kingdom Viridiplantae; phylum Streptophyta; class Magnoliopsida; order Sapindales; family Rutaceae; genus Citrus; species Citrus cavaleriei. The sequence continues at coordinate 48,213 of JAUJEN010000461.1, read as the reverse complement.
CCAGCCCCATCCCCAAAGGCTATACCCCACCCGTTTTTTTGGCCTTTTTACGGCTGACGAACTTAGGGACCCGACCTTCGGGCAGTCATTTTTGGCCGCGGCTGTGCACGCGGCCTCTTTTTCGCACACGGAGGCCCCTCGAAAATTTTCGACCCATTCCGAGTCCGGCGAACGAACAGCCCACCCGCAAGGCTATAGCCCCACCGTTTTTGGCCTTTTTCGGCGCCATTGCGAACTTGGGGACCCGACCTTGAACCGTCATTTTTATGGCGGCTGTGCCCATGGCTTGGCACCACCAGGCCCTAAAGTCTCTCCCCATTCCGAGGTCCGGGACGAACAGCCCACCCCAAGGCTATACCCGCACCCTTTTTTGGCCTTTTGCCCGCCTATTTTTGGGCCCTAGAGTCTCGCCCCATTCCGAGTCCGGCAGACGAACTTGTGAACCCACCCCCAAGGCTATAAGCGCACCACCCGTTTTTGGCCTTTTCGCTTGGCGAGGCATTGTGTAACCCGCGGCTGTGCCGCGGTGAACTGTTTTGGCACATGGAGCCCCTCGCAATGTCTCTCCCTATTCCGAGTCCGGCGGACGAACTTGGCCAGCCCCACCCCCCAAGGCTATAGCCCACCCGTTTTTTTGGCCTTTTTCGGCGGACGAACTGGGGACCCGACCTTGGTAATTTTTGACGCGGCGTGCCCGCCACGGCAAACGGAGACCCCTCGCAAAGTCTCGCCCATTCCGAGTCCGGCGGACGAACTTGGCCAGCCCCACCCCCCAAGGCTATAGCCCACCCGTTTTTTTGGCCTTTTTCCGCTGGGGGGTTTTGGCGTCCCGACCTTCGGGCACTTATTTTTTATCGCGGCTGTGCCCGTAGACTGTTTTTGGCACATGGAGGCCCCTCACAAAGTCTCGACCCATTCCGAGTCCGGCGGACGAACTTGGCCAGCCCCACCCCCCAAGGCTATAGCCCACCCGTTTGGCCTTTTTCCGCTGGGGGGTTTTGGCGTCCCGACCTTCGGGCACTTATTTTTTATCGCGGCTGTGCCCGTAGACTGTTTTTGGCACACGGAGGCCCCTCGCAAAGTCTCGCCCCATTCCGAGTCCGGCGGACGAACTTGGCCAGCCCCATCCCCAAAGGCTATAGCCCACCCGTTTTTTTGGCCTTTTTACGGCTGACGAACTTAGGGACCCGGCCTTCGGGCCGTCATTTTTGGGCGCGGCTGTGCACGCGGCCTCTTTTTCGCACACGGAGGCCCCTCGAAAAGTTTCGACCCATTCCGAGTCCGGCGAACGAACTTGGCCAGCCCCACCCCCCAAGGCTATAGCCCACCCGTTTTTTTGGCCTTTTTCCGGCGCACGAACTTGGGGACCCGACCTTCGGGCCGTCATTTATGGGCGCGGCTGTGCCCATGGCTTATTTTTGGCACACGGAGGCCCCTCGCAAAGTCTCGCCCCATTCCGAGTCCGGCGGACGAACTTGGCCAGCCCCACCCCCCAAGGCTATAGCCCACCCGTTTTTTTGAAATTTTTCCGCTGGGGGGTTTTGGCGCCCCGACCTTTGGGCCCTTATTTTTGTACGCTGCTGTCCCCGCGGCCTATTTTTGCACACGGAGGCCCCTCGCAAAGTCTCGCCCCATTCCGAGTCCGGGACGGGCCAGCCCACCCCAAGGCTATAGCCCACCCATTTTTTTGGCATTTTTCTGCTGGGGGGTTTTGGCGGCCCCACCTTGAGCACTTATTTACGACTGAGTGCAGCCTTGTGACCTATTTTGGCACAGCTGGGAGGCCCCTCACAAAGTCTCACCCCATTCGTAGTCCGGCGGACGAACTTGGCCACCCCCACCCCCAAGGCTATAGCCCACCCGTTTTTTTGGCCTTTTTCCGCGGGGGGGATTTGGCGCCCCGACCTTCGGGCTGTTATTTTTAGGCGCGGCTGTCTTGGCAGCCCCTATTGCAGGCCCTAAAGTCTCGCCCCATTCCGAGTCCGGCGGACGAACTTGGGGACCCGACCTTCGGGCGGTCATTTTTGGGCGCTGCTGTGCCCGCTGCCTATTTTGGGGACACGGAGGCCCCTCGCAAAGTCTCGACCCATTCCGAGTCTGGCGGACGAACTTGGCCAGCCCCACCCCCCAAGGCTATAGCCCACCCCTTTTTTTGGCCTTTTTCCGGCGGACGAACTTGGGGACCCGACCTTCGGGCGGTAATTTTTGGCCACGGCTGTGCCCGCGGTCTATTTTTGGCACATGGAGGCCCCTCGCAAAGTCTCGCCCCATTCCGAGTCCGGCGGACGAACTTGGCCAGACCCACCCCCCAAGGCTATAGCCCACCCGTTTTTTTGGCCTTTTTCCGGCGGACGAACTGGGGGACCCGACCTTCGGGCGGTAATTTTAAACGCGGCCGTGCCCTAGCAGCAGCGGAGGACCCTCGCAAAGTCTCGACCCATTCGGGTCTGGGAACAGCCAGCCACCAAAGGCTATAGCCCACCGTTTTTAGGCCTTTTCCGGGACGAACTTGGCCCGACCTTGACCAGTCATTTTGTTTGCTTGACTGTGCCACGGCCTATTTTGGCACCTGAGTCCCTCGCAAAGTCTCAACACATTCCAGTCGGCGGACGAACAGTCAACCCACCCCCCAAGGCTATAGCCCACCCCTTTTTTTGGCCTTTTTCCGCTGGGGCGTTTTGGTGCCCCGACCTTCGGCACCTATTTTTGGGCGCTGCTGCGCCCTCGGCATATTTTTGGTACACGGAGGCCCCTCGCAAAGTCTCGCCCCATTCCGATTCCGGCGGACGAACTTGGCCAGCCCAACCCCCCAAGGCTATAGCCCACCCCTTTTTTTGGCCTTTTTCCGGCGGACGAACTTGGGGACCCGACCTTCGGGCGGTCATTTCTGGGCGCGGCTGTGTCCGCGGCCTTTTTTTGGCAAACGGAGGACCCTCACAAAGTCTCACCCCATTCCGAGTCCGGCGGACGAACTTGGCCAGCCCCACCCCCCAAGGCTATAGCCCACCCGTTTTTTTGGCCGTTTTCCAGCGGACGAACTTGGGGACCCGACCTTCGGGCAGTCATTTTTGTGCGCGGCTGTGCCCACGGCCTATTTTTGGCACACAGAGGCCCCTCGCAAAGTCTCAACCCATTCCGAGTCCGGCGGACGAACTTGGCCAGCCCCACCCCCCAAGGCTATAGCCCACCCGTTTTTTTGGCCTTTTTCCGCTGGGGGGTTTTGGCGCCCCGAACTTCGGCACTTATTTTTGGTCGATGCTGTGCCCTCGGCATATTTTTGGCACACGGAGGCCCCTCGCAAAGTCTCGCCCCATTCCGAGTCCGGCGGACGAACTTGGCCAGCCCCACCCCCCAAGGCTATAACCCACCCGTTTTTTTGGCCTTTTTCCGCTGGAGGGTTTTGGCGCCCCGACCTTCGGGCACTTTTTTTTGGGTACGGATGTGCCCATGGCATATTTTTGGCACACGGAGGCCCCTCGCAAAGTCTCGCCCCATTCCGAGTCCGGCGGACGAACTTGGCCAGCCCCACCCCCCAAGGCTATAGCCCACCCGTATTTTTGGCCGTTTTCCGGCGGACGAACTTGGGGACCCGACCTTCGGGCAGTCATTTTTGTACGCGGCAGTGCCCATGGCCTATTTTTGGCACACAGAGGCCCCTCGCAACGTCTCAACCCATTCCGAGTCCGGCGGACGAACTTGGCCAGCCCCACCCCCCAAGGCTATAGCCCACCCGTTTTTTTGGCCTTTTTCCGCTGGGGGGTTTTGGCGCCCCGACCTTCGGGCGCTTATTTTTAGGTGCGGCTGTGTCCGCGGCCTATTTTTGGCACAGGGAGGGCCCTCGCAAAGTCTCGACCCATTCCGAGTCCGGCGGACGAACTTGGCCAGCCCGAACCCCCAAGGCTATAGCCCACCCTTTTTTTTGGCCTTTTTCCGGCAGACGAACTTGGGGACCCGACCAGGTCAATTTTACAGTCAGCGGCTGTGCCAACCTATTTTAAGCCAGAAGGAGGCCCCTCGCGAAGTCTCGCCCCATTCCAGTCCGGCAGACGAACCCTTAGCCCACCAAGGCTATAGCCCACCCTTTTTTTTGGCCTTTTTCCGGCAGACGAACTTGGGGACCCGACCTTCGGGCGGTCAATTTTGGTCGCGGCTGTGCCCGCGGCCTATTTTTGGCAGAGGGAGGCCCCTCGCAAAGTCTCGCCCCATTACGAGTCCGGCGGACGAACTTCGCCAGCCCCACCCCCCAAGGCTATAGCCCACCCGTTTTTTTGGCCTTTTTCTGCTGGGGGGTTTTGTCCCCCCGACCTTCGGCACTTATTTTTGGGCGATGCAGTGCCCTCGGCATATTTTTGACACAGGGAGGCCCCTCGCAAAGTCTCGCCCTATTCCGATTCCGGCGGACGAACTTGGCCAGCCCCACCCCCCAAGGCTATAGCCCACCCCTTTTTTTGGCCTTTTTCCAGCGGACGAACTTGGGGACCCGACCTTCGGGCGGTCATTTTTGGGTGCGGCTGTGCCCGTGGCCTTTGTTTGGCAAACGGAGGACCCTCGCAAAGTCTCGCCCGATTCCGAGTCCGGCGGACGAACTTGGCCAACCCCACCCCCCAAGGCTATAGCCCACCCGTTTTTTTGCCCTTTTTCCGGCGGACGAACTTGGGGACCCGACCTTCGGGCGGTCAATTTTGGTTGCGGCTGTGCCCGTGGCCTATTTTTGGCAGAGGGAGGCCCCTCGCAAAGTCTCGTCCCATCCCGAGTCCGGACGAACCCCTAGCCAACCACCAAGGCTAAGCCACCGTTTTTGGCCTTTTTTTGGGGTTTTGGCGACCTTGAGGCTCTTATTTTAATGCGGCTGTGCCCGTGGCCTATTTTACAGTCCCTAGGCTTCGCCTAATTCAGTCGGCCGGATGAACAGCCAGCCCACCCCAAGGCGCCGACCTTTTGGCCTTGTTCGGCCAGACGAACTTGGGGACCCGACCTTGAGGAACTTATTTTTGAGGTGCGGCCTGGCGCAGCTATCTTTGGCCCTTCGCAAAGATTCGGCCCATTAAGTCCGGCGGACGAACAGCCAGCCCAGCTATAGCCCACCCGTTTTTTTGGCCTTTTTCCGCTGGGGGGTTTTGGCGCCCCGACCTTCGGGTGCTTATTTTTGGGCGCGGCTGTGCCCGCGGCCTATTTTTGGCACACGGAGGCCCCTCGCAAAGTCTCACCCCATTCCGAGTCCGGCGGACGAACTTGGCCAGCCCCACCCCCCAAGGCTATAGCCCGCCCCCTTTTTTGGCCTCTTTCCAGCGGACGAACTTGGGGACCCGACCTTCGGGCGGTCATTTTTGGGCGCGGCTGTGCCCGCATTTATTTTTGGCAAACGGTGGCCCCTCCCAAAGTCTTGCCCCATTCCGAGTCCGGCGGACGAACTTGGCCATCCCCACCCGCCAAGGCTATAGCCCACCCGTTTTTTTGGCCTTTTTCCGGCGGACGAACGTGGGGACCCGACCTTCGGGCGCTTATTTATGGGCGCAGCTATGTCCGCAGCCAATTTTTGGAACACGGGGGCCCCTCGCAAAGTTTCACCTTCTAAGAGTCCGTCCGGCAGACGAACAGCCACCACCCCAAAGGCTATATCCACCGTTTTTTGCCTTTTCATAGCTAGAAGTTTTGGCGCCCCGACCAGGCTCTTATTTTTGGTGCGGCTGTGCCGTGGCCTGTTACAGCTGCAGGTCCCTCGCAAAGTCTCGCCTAATTCCGAGTCCGGCGGATGAACTTGGCCAGCCCCACCCCCCAAGGCTATAGCCGACCCCTTTTTTTGGCCTTGTTCCGGCGGACGAACTTGGGGACCCGACCTTCGGGGGCTTATTTTTGGGTGCGGCTTGGCCCGCAGCCTATCTTTGGCCCACGGAGGCCCCTCGCAAAGTCTCGCCCCATTCCGAGTCCGGCGGACGAACTTGGCCAGCCCCACCCCCCAAGGCTATAGCCCACCCGTTTTTTTGGCCTTTTTCCGCTGGGGGGTTTTGGCGCCCCGACCTTCGGGCTCTTATTTTTGTGCGCGGCTGTGCCCGTGGCCTATTTTTGGCAACAGGTCCCTAAAGTCTCGCCCATTCGAGTCAGCGGATGAACTTAGCCAGCCCACCCCAAGGCTATTGCCCACCCCTTTTTGGCTTGTTAAAACCAGACGCTTGGGACCCGACTGGGGCTTATTTTTAGGCAACAGCTTCCCAACCTGGCCTGCAGGCCCCTGCAAATCTCGCTTTTATTCTGGTCGGCACAGCCAACCCCCCCAAAGGCTATAGCCCCATTTTTAGCCTTTTTCCGGCAGACGAACTTGGCCAGCCCCTCCCCCTAAGGCTATGGCCCACCGTTTTTTTGGCCTTTTTCCGGCGGACGAACTTGGGGACCACACCTTCGGGCGGTCATTTTTACATTCTTGACTATGCCCGCAGCCTATTTTAAGCGCCACAGGCCCCTCGCCGTCGCTCCCATTCGAGTCCGGCCAGACGAACAGCCATTTACCCCAAGGCTATAGCCCACCCGTTTTCGGCCTTTTTCGCTGGGCAGTTTTGCCCGACCTTGGTAGCTTATTTTTAGGCGAGGGCTGTGCCAGCGGCCTTTATTTTGGCACCACAGGCCCCGTAAAGTCTCGCCCCATTTCGAGGTCAGTGCTTGAACATAGTAGCCCACCACCTTGGGCTATAGCCCACCCCTTTTTGGCGTTTTTCATTTGGGGGTTTTGGCTTGACCAACTGGGCTCTTATTTTTGGCGCTTTGGCTGTGTCAGCAACTATTTTTACACTGGAGGCCCCTAAAGTCTCGCCCGATTCTGAATCCTGCAGACCCGAAAAGTTACGCCATTACCCAAGGCTGTATAGCCCACCGTTTTTTGGCCTTTTTTCCGCATTTGGGGGTTTTGGCGCCGACAGCCTTGAGGCGTCATTTTTGAGCCGCAGCCTTGCCCGTGGCCTATTGCTGAGGCCCCTGTAAAGTGCTGCCCCCATTCCAGTCAGTATTGAACTTAGCCAACCCCTTTAAAGGCCTTCCCTTTTTGGCCTCTTTCCAGCCACGAACTTGAGGGACCCGACCTTGACCGCAGTCATTTTTTAGGCGGCTGTGCCGCATTATTTTTGGCAAGCGGTGGCCTCCCAAAGTGCTTGCCCATTCCGAGTCCAGCGGCCGAACTTGCCATCAGGCTAGCCACCTGTTTTTTGGCCTTTTTCCGGCGACTGAACTTGGGGACCCGACCTTCAGGCTCATTTTGAGGCGGCTGTGCCTCTGGCCCGTATTTTTAGTACAGGCCCCTGTAAAGTCTTCGCCCCAATCCGAGTCCGGTGAACAACCCATTCCCCAAGGCTATAGCCACCGTTTTTTGGCCTTTTTCGCTGGTGGGTTTTTGGCGCCCGACCTTCCGGAATGCTCTTATTTTTTAGCGGCTGTGCCCAACCTATTTTGGCACCACCAGGCCCCTCGCAAAGTCTCGCCCCATTCGGAGTCCTGCGGACGAACTTGCCCAGCCCCACCCACAAGGCTATAGCCCACCCGTTTTTTTGGCCTTTTTCCGCTGGGGGGTTTTGGCGCCCCGACCTTCGGGCGCTTATTTTTGGGTTCGGCTGTGCCCGCGGCCTATTTTTTGGCACAAAGAGGGCCCTCGCAAAGTCTCGCCCCATTCCGAGTCCGGCGGACGAACTTGGCCTGCCCCACCCCCCAAGGCTATAGCCCACCCGTTTTTTTGGCCTTTTTCCGCTGGGGAGTTTTGGCGCCCCGACCTTCGGGCGCTTATTTTTGGGTTCGGTTGTGCCCATGGACCAATTTTTTTGGTGGAGGCCCTAAAGTCCCCCATTAGTCCAGTGACGAACTTCAGCCCCCAAAATATAACCCGCCCACCCCTTTTTTGGCCATTTTCCGGTGAGACTTGGGGACCCGACCTTGGTAGTCATTTTAAGCCCAGCTGTGCCCAGCGGAATATTTTTTGTACAGAGAGGCCCCATAAAGTGTATTCCGAGTCCGGGCGAACAGCCAACCCACCCCTCAAGGCTATAGCCCACCCCTTTTTTTGGCTTTTTTCCGGTTGACGAACTTGGGGACCCGACCTTCGGGCGGTCATTTTTGGGCGCGCCAGAGTCCGCGGCCTATTTTCGGTACACGGACGCCCTATGCAAAGTCTCACCCCATTCCGAGTCCGGCGGACGAACTTGGCCAGCCCCACCCCCCAAGGCTATAGCACACCCGTTTTTGTGGCCTTTTTCCGCTGGACGAACTTGGCGCCCCGACCTTCCGGCGGTAATTTTTGGACGCGGCTCTGCCCACGGCCTTTATTTGTCTGCAGAGGCCACTGCTTTGAGTCCTCATTCATTCCGAGTCCGGCCCGACGAACAGCCAGCCCCACCCCAAGGCTATAACCCCACCCGTTTTTGTGGCCTTTTTCAGGCTGAAGCAGAACTTGGCGCTTCCACCGTGCGGTTATTTTTTTAGGCGTGTGGCTGTGTCCATGACCTATTTTAACACCGAGAGGCTGCTTTCGCAAGGAGTCTCGCCCATTCGAGTCGGGGGACGAACTTGGCCAGCCGCACCCCCCAAGGCTATAACCCACCCGTTTTTTGTCCTTTTCCATGGGATGAACTTGGCGGCCTTGACCGGGTTATTTTCAGGCGGCTGTGGCGAGGCCTATTTTGGCACAGGCGGTCGCAAAGTCTCGTCCCATTCGAGTCAATCCGGACGAACAGTATTGGTCGACCCACCCCAACTTAGCCACCCGTTTTGTGGCCTTTTTCCGCTGGAAGACTTGGCGCCTGACGGCCTTGAGGTTATTTTGGCCGCGGCTGTGCCCATGACCTATTTTTCGGCACCCGGAGGGCCCGCGTCTCGCTCCATTCGAGTCTGGCGAGCAGCGAGCGAACTTGTGAGCCAGCCCCCCAAAGGCTATAGCCCACCGTTTTGTAGCATTTTTCCGCTGGGCGAACTTGGCGCCCTTGAGGCAGTTATTTTTTGGCGCCCAGCGGCTGTGCCGCGACCTATTTAACACCGCGAGCCGCTCAGTCTCGCCCATTCAAGTCCGGTGAACAGTAGCCAACCACCCGAGACTATAACCCACCCGTTTTGGTGGCCTTTTGCCGCTGGACGAACTTGAGCCCGACGCCCGGGCAGCTATTTTGGGGCGCTGACTGCGGCATGACGCGGCTTGACCCTAACCCCTGGCGCGCAGGCCGCCCGCAAAGATCTCGCTCCATTCGAGTCGGCGGAGGCCGAACTTGGCAAACCCGCCCCAAGCTATAGCCCACCCGTTACAGCCTTTTTTCCGCTGGGCCCCGAACTTGGCGCCCGACTGCCTTGGCAGTTATTTTGCAAGTAGCGGCTGTGCCGAGGCCTATTTTTGGCACCGAGCCGCATGATCTGCGCCCCATTCCGAGTCCGGCGAACCCAATTGTGGCCGGCTTTTACACCCCAGGGCTATAACCTTTATCATCGTTTTTGTAGCCTTTTTCGCGGGGCGAACTTGGCGCCCGGCAACCGGGCAGTTATTTTTGCGGCTGTGCCCTGACCACAACCCGCTTTACGGCAGGCCGCTCGCAAAGTCTCGACCCATTGGATTAAATCGGCGACGAACTTGGCGTGCCCCCCCCCCCCAGGCTATAGCCCCCCCGGGTTTGTGGCCGTTTTGCGCGGGGCGAACTTGGCGGACGCCCGAGCCTTGAGCAGTTATTTTTGCGTAGTGTGCCGGGGCCACCCCCTATTTTTGGCACCGAGCCGCTTAAAGTCGCCCCATTCCGAATCCGGCCCAGAGCGAACGCCAGCCCACCCCGGCTATAGCCCACCGTTTTTGTAGCCTTTTCACGCTTGAGGCGAACTTGGCGCCCCGGCCTTCCGGCAGTTATTTTTGGCCGCGGCTGTGCCCGCGGCCTATACAGCTGGCCGCATAGGCACGCTCGCGAAGTCTCATTCCATTCAGTCGGCGCTGACAAACAGCCTTGTTTTGGCTGTAGCCCTGAGCCCGTTTTAGGCCCTTTCCGCTGGAGCGAACTTGGTGCCGGACCTTGGGCAGGTTATTTTTTGGTAATGCGGCTGAGCAGCTGACTATTTTTTGGTACATGGAGCCGCTCGCGAAGTCTCGTCCCATTCGGTCGTGGGTAGCCCGAACTTGTTTTCTGCCAGCACCCCCCAGGCTATGGCCCAACCGAGCTGCTCCTCTTTTGTAACCTTTTTCCCCGGCTATAACCCGAACTTGATGATTATTTTTTTATTGCGTGGGCGGTTATTTTGGAGCCTTGACTTAACGTCCATGAGTCCGGCCAGGCTTGTAACACATAAAACGCATTGCAGGCGCGCAAAGTCTCATTCCATTAAGTCGGCGGACGAACTTGGCCAGCTGCACCCCCAAGGCTATAACCCACCCGTTTTGTGGCCTTTCTGCTGCGAACGACCTTACAGCAAAGTTATTTTGCCAACCCGCCGGCAAACCCCTCCGGCCGATTATTTTTGCTATTTTTGCTTTAGAACCTTCGCAAATGTCTCTAAATCCCATTCCCAAATCCGGCGGAAGCGAACTTGCCAGCCACCCCTAAGGCTATAGCCCAACCCATTTTGTGGCGTTTTTTCTGACGAACTGTTGTGAGCCTTGAACTTTGCATGGGCAGACGGCTGCTTTGCTGCCGGGCCTATTTTAACATGGCACCGCCTTTCATAAGTCGCCCATTCCGAGTCCGGTAGACCCGAAACTTGGCAGCCCGACCCCCTAGGCTATAGCCCACCGTTTTTGTGGCCTTTTTTCTGCTGGGCAGTCGAACTTGGCGGACCTTGGGCAGTTATTTTGGGCGCTGACTGCCGCGCGGCCTATGTCTGTTCCATTTCCAATGGTGGCTTAGCACCACCCCAGGCGCGCAAAGTCTCGAACCGTGACCCCCGACCTGGCCCCCCGAACATTTGGCTTTCGGCGACAGGCAGGCCCCAACTAACCCACCCGTTTTGTGGCCTTTTTCGCTGGGCGAACTTGCGGCCCGGACAGTTATTTTTTGGCGCATTGCCTGTGGGGCCTATTTTACAGCACCCGAGGCGTCGCAAAAGTCTCGCCCCATTCGAGTCCGGAGCGAACATGGCGACCCACAGGGGCATAGCCCACCCGTTTTTGTGGCCTTTTTCCTTGGGAGGCGAACTTGGCGTGACCTTGAAGTTATTTTGGGCGGCTGTGCCGCAGCCTATTTTAACATATGGATGCCGCTACGCAGGTGTCACCCATTCGCGAGCCGAACTTGGCCAGCCCCCACCCCTAGGCTATAGCCCACCCGTTTTGTGGTCTTTTCACTGGACAAACTTGGCGCTTCCTGCCTTGGTGGTTATTTTAGGCAGCGCCATTGCTCGTTATTTTGCTTTACACCTGACTCAGCTTCGCCAAAGGCTGAGTCCCATTCCAGTCGGCGGGGCCCAACCTGACCAGCCCACCATGAGCTATAGCCCACCGTTTTGTAGCCTTTTTTCCGTTAACGGTTTTGGCGCCTTGACCTTGCGGCAGTTATTTTGGACGCGGCTGTGCCCATGACTATTTTGGGGCAGGCCGCTCGCAAAGTCTCTTCCCATTCAGTCGGGCGTGACCCGAACAGCCAACTTCCCGAAGGCTATAGCCCCACCGTTTTGTGGCCTTTTGCCTTCGCTGGGCGAACGCCGTACCCTGCCCCGGTGATTTTGGCGCGGTTGAGACGCGGCCTGTTTTCTAACACCACGGGCGCTCCAAAGTCTTCTTCCATTCGAGTCCGGTGGACCCAGGTTGGCCAACCCACCCCCAGGCTATGGCCACCCGTTTTGTTGCCTTTTTCTGCTGGAGGTACTTGGCGTTTGCGGCCTTGTGCGGTTATTTTGGGCCAGCGGGCGGCTGTGTCCAGCGGCCTAATGTTTGGCACCACGGGCTGCTCGAGTCTCTTCCCATTCCAGGAGTCGGTGGGACGAACTTTGCAGCCCCACCCCCAAGGCGCAACCCCACCCGTTTTTGGCCTTTTTTCACGGCTGGGCGAACTTGGCGCATGACCTTCCAATGTTATTTTGATCACGGCTGTCGCTTACGGCCTGACTATTTTGTCACGGCAGGCATTCGCAAAGTCTCATTCCATTCCGGCGTGACGAACTTGGCCAGCCCACAGCCCTTTGGCTATAGCCGCGCCCGTTTTTGTGGCCTTTTTCGCTGTGGATGAGCAGCACCTTGACGCCCGTGCAGCTATTTTGGTAGACGGCTGTGGCGGGGCATGGCACGAGGAGGCTGCCGTGAAAGTCTCTTCCCATTCGAGTCCGGCAGAGCGAACTTGGCGGCCCCACCCCAAGGCTATGGCGCACCCGTTTTGTGGCCTTTTTTTTCCGCTGGGCGAACTTGCACAGCGTTTGTGCGGTTATTTTTGAGCGCGGCTGTTACGTAGCAACTGTCCATGGCCTAATTTTTGGCAGCCACGCACCTGGCTGCTTTCGCAAAGTCTCTTCCATTCGGCGAGTCCGGTGGGCCGAACTTTGCAGCCCCACCCCCAAGGCAAATTCCAGTATAGCCCACCCGTTTTTGTGGCCTTTTCCCGCTGGACGAACTGGCGCCGCGACCTTGCGGCGTTGTACACTGGGCGTTAAGCTGAGCCCGGCGGCTATTTTTTGTCTGCAGAACCGCTCGCCAAAGTCGCCCATTCGGAGTCCGGCGGACGAACTTGGCCAGCCCACCCCCAGGCTATAACCCACCCGTTTTTGTAGCCTTTTTCCGCTGGACGAACTTGGCGCCCGGCCTTGACGTTATTTTTAGACGGCGGCGTGCCCGGCCTATTTTTTTGTCACCATGAGGCGTTCGCCCAAAGTCTCGCCGCATTCGGTCCGGCCGGGCGAACTTAGTAGCCCGCTAGGCTATACCCCACGTTTACCTGGCCTTTCCGCTGAACAGCGAACTTGGCGCACGGCCGGCCTTGAACCCGGTTATAGGCGCGGCTGTGCCCGCGGCTATTTTGTCACCGAGCGCTTCGCAAAGGATCTCGCTATTCCGATCAGTCGGCGAGGCGCAGGAACATCAACCTTACACCCGGGCTATAGCCCACCCGTTTTTGTGGCCTTTTCCGCTGGAATAACTTGGCGCACCGGCCTTGCAATTGTTCGGGGCGGTTGTACAAGCGGCGGCTGTGCACATGACTTCTTTCTGGCTTTCACCAGGCTGCTGTAAAAGTCTCTTCCCATTAAAATTCGGCCAGACCCGAAACAGCGGTACCCACCCCCAAGGGCTATACGCCACCCGTTTTTGTGGCCTTTTCCGCTGTATCGCGAACTTGGCTTGCGCGACCTTCCGGTGGTTATTTTTTAAGCGGCGGCTGAGCCCTTGACCTATTTTTAGCACCACCAGGCTGTAAACTCTGTTCCCATAGAATCAAGTCGGGCGAGAGGCGAACTTGCGCCACCCCTGAGGCAATAGCCCACCCGTTTTGTAGCCTTTTTCCGCTGGGCCGAACTTAGTGCCCAGGCCTTGAGCGGTTATTTTTGCCGTGGCTGTAGCACGCAACATGATCTATTTTTAGCACCTAAGGCTGCTCCCATAGTCGCGTCCCATTAGGAGTCGGCGGACGCGAAGCAGCTGGCCCACACCCCCTTTTATTTAGCCCAACTTTACCGTTTTGTGGCCTTTCCGTTGGATGAACTTGGCGCCCGGCCTTGGCGACAGTTTTGTTTAGTAGCAGATTATTTTGGCCCACGGGAGCCGCGCTTCAATGAAATCGTCCTATTCCGAGTCAGTGACGGACGAACAGCCAACCCCTTTTAGGCTATAGCCCACCGTTTTGTAGCCTTTTCGTTGGGCGAACGGCGCCCGGCTGACCTTGAGCGGTTACTTTTAGGCGGCTGACCAGCGCGGACCTATTTTCAGTTGAGCCGCTGTAAGTCTCACCCCATTCCGAGTCGGCCAGACGAACTTAGCCATCCCGCTCCCAAGCTATAACCCCACCCGTTTTGTCCTTTTTCAGCAGGGGATGAACTTGGCAGACCAGCCTTGACCTGACGGTTGTCCAGCAGCTCTGGCGCTTGACCTATTTTTTAACAGAGCCGCTGCAAAGTCTGCCCCATTCAGAATCGGCCCAGACGAGCCAGCCCGCCCCAGGCTGCAACCCCCCATTTTTGTGGCCTTTCTCCGCTGGACGAACTTGGCGCCCCTGCCTTCGGGCGGTTATTTTTGGACGCGGCTGAGCCCGCGGCCTATTTTTGGCACATGGAAGCCGCTCGCAAAGTCTCATTCCATTCCGAGTCCGGCGGACGAACTTGGCCTTCCCGAGGCTACCCCACCCGTTTTTAAGGCCATTTTCCGCTGGACGAACTTGTTACCCCGGCCTTTGGGCGGTTATTTTTGGGCGCGGCTGAGCCCGCTTGACTATTTTGCTTTATGGGGCCGCTGCAATGTCTGCGTCCCATTCCAGTCAGCGGACGAACTTGGCAGCCACCCCCCTAAGGCTATAGCCCAAGCCATTTTTGTGGCGTTTTTCTGCTGGGGCGAACTTGGTACCGGCCTTGGCGATTATTTTTTTGAAATGACCTATTTCTTTTGAGCTGCTACAAAGTCTCTTCCCATTCCTAGTCAGTACAGACGAACTTGGCGACCCACCCCCGCTATAGCCCACCCGTTTTGTGTCCCCTTTTTCGCTGGGCAGTTGGGCGCCCGGCCTTCAGGCGGTTATTTTACAGGGGCGGCTGAGCCAGCGCCCTATTTTTACATAGAACCGCTTCAATGTCTCGTCCCATTCGGTCGGCCCAGACGAGCAGCCAACCCACCCCCAAGGCTATAGCCCACCCGTTTTTTGTCCTTTCATGGGATGAACTTGGAGCGGCCTTGGCCAGTTATTTTTGGCGGCTGGCGGCCTATTTTCGGCACATGGGCGCTCGAAAATTCTCATCCATTCCGGTCGGCGGGGCGAACTTAGCCAGCCACCCCCAGGCTATAGCCCACCCATTTTGTGGCCATTTTCCGCTGGGCGAACTTGGCGCCCGGCCCGGTTATTTTAACTGTGTCCGAGCCTATTTTATCATAGAGGCTGCTGTAAGTCTCTTCCATTCCCTAGTCGGAAGAACGGCCCGAAAACTAGCCCCCGTTTTGTAGCCTTTTTCGCTGCGAACTTGGCGCCCCTTGGCCTGAGCGCGGCCTATTTTTTCGCAATGTCTACGCCACATTCGCGCCAACCCAAAGGCTATAGCCACCACGTTTTGTGGCCTTTTTCCGTCAGACGAACCTGGCTTGGCCTTGGGAGGTTATTTTGATCGCGGGGCACAGGCTTCGCAAGTCGTCCATCCCGGGTCCGGACGAACTTTACTGCCCCCCCAGGCTATAGCCACCGTTTTTGTGGCCTTTTTTCCGCTGGGCGAACCGGCCCGGTTATTTTAAGTGGCGTGGCTGCCATGCCTATTTTTTGATTCTGGAGGCTGCTCGCAAAGTCTCTTCCCATTCCGAGTCCGGCGGACGAACTTGGCCAGCCCCACCCCCCAAGGCTATAGCCCACCCATTTTTGTGGCCTTTTTCCGCTGGACGAACCTGGCGCCCCGGCCTTCGGGCGGTTATTTTGGGGAGCGGCTGTGCCCGCGGCCTATTTTTGTCACAAGGAGGCCGCTCACAAAGTCTCATCTCATTCCGAGTCCGGCAGACGAACTTGGCCAGCCCCACCCCCCGAGGCTATAGCCCACCCGTTTTTGTGGCCTTTTTCCGCTGGACGAACTTGGCGCCCGGCGGCGGTGATTATTTTACGCGAGGAAGCTGGCTGAGCCCGCGACCTATTTTTGGCACAAGCAGGCCGCTCGCAAAGTCTAATCTCATTCCGAGTCCGGCAGACGAACTTGGCCAGCCCCACCCCCCGAGGCTATAGCCCACCCGTTTTTGTGGCCTTTTTCCGCTGGCCTGGCGCCCCTTGGGCGGTTATTTTTTAGTGGCTTCTTTATTTTTAACAGGCTTCGCAAAAGTCGTCCATTCGAGTCCGGCGGGCGAACTTGGCAGCCACCCGCCAAAGGCTATAGCCCCCGTTTTGTGGCCTTTTCGCTGGGCGAACTTGGCGCCCGGTCTTGGGCGGTTATTTTTAGGCGGCTGTGCCAGCCTATTTTTGTCACCACGCTCGAGTCTCGCCCATTGAGTGCGGCGAACCCAGCCCCACCCCAAGGCTATAGCCCACCGTTTTGTGGCCTTTTTCCGCTGGGCGAACTTGGCGCACCTTGAACGGTTATTTTTGGCGGCTGTGCCCGGCCTATTTTTTGGCACGCTGCAAGTCTCGCCCATTCCGGTCCGGACGATCTTCCCACCCCAAAGGCTATAGCCCACCGGTTTTGTGGCCTTTTCGCTGGATGAACTTGGCGCACCGGCGGTTATTTTTGTAGCGGCTGTGTACCTCTTTTAGGCTGCTAAAGTCTCTTCCCATTCCAGTCGGCGAACGGCGGCCACCGAGGCTATAAGCCACCCGATTTTGTGGCCTTTTTCGCTGGGTGAACTTGGCGCCCGGTCTTGGCGGTTATTTTTGGCGGCTGTGCGCTGCCCGGCCTATTTTTCACAGGCCGCTCAAAAGTCTCGCCCTATTCGAGTCTGGCGGACGAACAGCCAGCCCAGCCCCAAGGCTGTAGCCCACCCGTTTTTGTGGCCTTTTTCAGCTGGACGAACTTGGCGCACCGGCCTTCGGGAGGTTATTCTTGAAGCGGCTGTGTCAGCGCGCCACAGCCTATTTTGCACCAGGCTCGCAAAGTCTCTTCCCATTCGAGTCGGTAGCGAACACTTGCGCCCACCCCAAAGGTTATAACCCGACCCGTTTTGTAGCCTTTTTCCGCTGGACGAACTTGCGCACCGGCGGCCTTGGACGGTTATTTTTTCGGCAGCGGCTGTGCCTTGACGGCTATTTTTGTCTGCAGGCTGCTCGTAAGTCTCGCCCTATTCCGAGTCCGGCGGGCCGAACACCCACCCCAAGGCTATAGCCCACCATTTTTGTGGCCTTTTTCCGCTGGACGAACTTAGCGCACCGGCCTTCGGGCGGTTATTTTTGAAGCGGCCCGGCTGTGTCGCGTTCTGGCCGCGCTGGCTGTTAAAGTCTCTTCCCATTCGAGTCGTGAACTTGGCCGGCCCCACCCCCCAAGGCTATAGCCCACCCGTTTTTGTGGCCTTTTCCGCTGGACGAACTTGGGGCCGCGACCTTCCGGTGGGTATTTTTGGACGCGGCTGAGCACGCGGCCTATTTTTGCAGCACCGCAGGCTGCTGGAAGTCTCGACCCGTTCGAGTCAATGACGAACTTGGCCAGCCCCACCCCCCCAGGCTATAGCCCACCCGTTTTTGTGGCCTTTTTCCGCTGGACGAACTTGGCGCCCCGGCCTTCGGGCGGTTATTTTTGGGCGTGGCTGTGCCCGCGGCCTATTTTTGGTTTACGGAGGCTGCTCGCAATGTCTCGTCCCATTTCGAGTCCGGCGGACGAACTTTGCCAGCCCCACCCCCCAAGGCTATTGCCCACCCATTTTTGTGGCCTTTTTCCGCTGGACGAACCTGGCGCCGCGGCCTTCGGGCGGTTATTTTGGGGAGCGGCTGTGCCCGCGTCCTATTTTTGTCACAAGGAGGCCGCTCGCAAAGTCTCATCTCATTCCGAGTCCGGCAGACGAACTTGGCCAGGCCCACCCCCCGAGGCTATAGCCCACCCGTTTTTGTGGCCTTTTTCCGCTGGACGAACTTGGCGCCCCGGCCTTCGGGCGGTTATTTTTGGGGAGCGGCTGAGCCCGCGACCTATTTTTGGCACAAGGAGGCCGCTCGCAAAGTCTCATCTAATTCCGAGTCCGGCAGACGAACTTGGCCAGCCCCGCCCCCCGAGGCTATAGCCCACCCGTTTTTGTGGCCTTTTTCCGCTGGACGAATTAGGCGCCGGGAGCCGGCGGTTATTTTTACTTAGCCCGCGAGCCGCTTCGCAAAGTCTCGTCCCATTCCGAGTCCGGCGGACGAACTTGGCCGGCCCCACCCGCCAAGGCTATAGCCCACCCGTTTTTGTGGCCTTTTCGCTGGGCGCGCCCGGTCTTGGCGGTTATTTTGGGCGGCTGTACCCGGCCTATTTTTTGTCACGAGCCGCTGCAAAAGTCTCGTCCCATTCCGAGTCCGGCGGACGAACTTGGCCGGCCCCACCCGCCAAGGCTATAGCCCACCCGTTTTTGTGGCCTTTTTCCGCTGGACGAACTTCGCGCCCCGGTCTTCGGGCGGTTATTTTTGGGCGCGGCTGTGCCCACGGCCTATTTTTGTCACACGGAGGCCGCTCGCAAAGTCTCGCCCTATTCCGAGTCTGGCGGACGAACTTGGCCAGCCCCACCCCCCAAGGCTATAGCCCACCCGTTTTTGTGGCCTTTTTCCGCTGGACGAACTTGGCGCACCGGCCTTCGGACGGTTATTTTTGGGCGCGGCTGTGCCCACGGCCTATTTTTGTCACACGGAGGCCGCTCGTAAAGTCTCGCCCTATTCCGAGTCCGGCGGACGAACGCAGCCACCCCCAAAGGCTATAGCCCACCCGATTTTGTGGCCTTTTTCGCTGGGCGAACTTGGCGCCACGGCCTTCGGGCAGTTATTTTTAAAGCCGGAGCTGTGTCCGCGGCCTGCCCCAGCACACAGGCTGCTGCAAAGTCTCTTCCCATTCGAGTCGTGCCCGAGCAGCGCCCCACCCCAAGGTTATAGCCCACCGTTCTGTGGCCTTTTTCCGCTGGACGAACTTGGCGCCCCCGCCTTCGGGCGGTTACTTTCGGCCGCGGCTGTGCCCGCGGCCTATTTTGTGAGGCTGCTTTCGTAAAGTCCGCCCTATTTCCGAGTCCGGCGGGACGAACAGCCAACCCACCCCCCAAGGCTATAGCCCACCCGTTTTTGTGGCCTTTTTCCGCTGGACGAACTTGGCGCACCGGCCTTCAGACGGTTATTTTTGGGCGCGGCTGTGTCCGCGGCCTATTTTTGGCACACGGAGGCTGCTCGCAAAGTCTCTTCCCATTCCGAGTCCGGCGGACGAACTTGGCCGGCCCCACCCCCCAAGGCTATAGCCCACCCGTTTTTGTGGCCTTTTCCGCTGGACGAACTTGGGGCCGCGACCTTCCGGTGGTTATTTTTGGACGCGGCTGAGCCCGCGGCCTATTTTTGGCACACGGAGGCTGCTCGCAAAGTCTCTTCCCATTCCGAGTCCGGCGGACGAACTTGGCCAGCCCCACCCCCCAAGGCTATAGCCCACCCGTTTTTGTGGCCTTTTTCCGCTGGACGAACTTGGCGCCCCGGCCTTCGGGCGGTTATTTTTGGGCGCGGCTGCGCCCGCGGCCGATTTTTGGCTTTTCGGAGGACGCTCGTAATGTCTCGTCCCATTCCGAGTCCGGCGGACGAACTTGGCCAGCCCCACCCCCCAAGGCTATTGCCCACCCATTTTTGTGGCCTTTTTCCGCTGGATGAACTTGGCGCCCCGGCCTTCGGGCAGTTATTTTTGGGCGCGGCTGTGCCCGCGGCCTATTTTTGGCACACGGAGGCCACTCACAAAGTCTCGTCCCATTCTGAGTCCGGGGGCCGAACTTGGCCAGCCCCACCCCCCTAGGCCATAGCCCACCCGATTTTGTGGCCTTTTTCCGCTGGACGAACTTGTCGCCCCGGCCTTGGTGAGTTATTTTGGGCGCAGCTCGCGCGTGACCGATTTACGGCTTTTCGGGCACTTTCGTAATGTCTCGTCCCATTCCGAGTCAGCGTGGACGAACAGCCCACCCCAAACTATTGCCCACCCATATTGTGGCCTTTTTCCGCTGGATGAACTTGGCGCCCGGCCCGGTTATTTTTTCGGCCTTGGCTGAGCCCTTGACCTTTCGCGCGAGCTGCTGCGAAGTCTCGCCCGGGTCAGTCCGGGAGCAGCCACCCCACCCCAAGGCTATAGCCCACCCGTTTTGTGACCTTTTTCCGGTAGGCGGCCAGCCCAACCTCCCGAGCTGTGCCCACCCATTTTTATGGCCTTTTTCCACTGGACGAACTTGGCGCCCGGCCTTGAGTTATTTTAGGCGGCGTCTGTGCCCCTATTTTCACGGCGGCCGCGAAAGTCTCGCCCTATTCCGAGTCCGGCCAGACGAACAGCCAACCCACCCCCAAGGCTATAGCCCACCCGTTTTGTAGCCTTTTCCGCTGGGCCGAACTTGGCGTGCCGGCCTTCGGGCGGTTATTTTTGGGCGCAGCTGTGTCATGACTATTTTGAGGCTGCTCGCAAAGTCTCGTCCCATTCCGAGTCCGGCGGACGAACTTGGCAAGCCCCACCCCCAAGGCTATAGCCCACCCGTTTTTGTGGCCTTTTTCCGCTGGACGAACTTGGCGCCCCGGTCTTCGGGCGGTTATTTTTGGGCGCGGCTGTGCCCGCGGCCTAGTTTTGGCACGAGGCGCTCGCAAAGTCGCCCTATTCGAGTCGGGACGAAGCAGCCAAGCCCCACCCCAGGCTAAGCCCACCCGTTTTTGTGGCCTTTCCGCTGGGCGAACTTGGCGCACGGCCTTGGACGGTTATTTTTATTGGCTGTGCGCCGGCCTATTTTGTCAGCAGGCCGCTCACCAAGTCTCGCCTTATTCCGAGTCCGGCGGACGAACTTGGCCAGCCCCACCCCCCAAGGCTATAGCCCACCCGTTTTTGTGGCCTTTTTCCGCTGGACGAACTTGGCGCACCGGCCTTCAGACGGTTATTTTTGGGCGCGGCTGTGTCCGCGGCCTATTTTTGGCACACGGAGGCTGCTCGCAAAGTCTCTTCCCATTCCGAGTCCGGGACCGAACCGGCCACCCCAAAGGCTATAGGCCACCCGTTTTGTGGCCTTTTTCGCTGGGCGAACTTGGCGCGCGGCCGGACGGTTATTTTGCGCGGCTGTGCCCAGCCTATTTGTCACACAGGCGCTTTCGTAAAGTCTCGCCTATTCCGAGTCGTGACGAAGCCAGCCCACCGCCAGGCTATAGCCCACCCGTTTTGTGGCCTTTTTCGCTGGACGCCAACTTAAGCGCCCGGCCTTGGGCGGTTAGTTTTTGACAGCGGCAGTGCCATGACCTATTTTTGGAGCTGCTCACAAAGTCTCGTCCCATTCTGAGTCCGGCGGACGAACTTGGCCAGCCCCACCCCCCAAGTCTATAGCCCAACCGTTTTTGTGGCCTGTTTCCGCTGGGCGAACCGGCGCCCGGCCGGTGGTTATTTTGGTAGCGGCTGAGCCAGCGGCACATGGAAGGCACTCGCAAAGTCTCGCCGCATTCCGAGTCCGGCGGACGACCTTGGCCAGCCCCACCCCCCAAGGCTATAGCCCACCCGTTTTTTTGGCCTTTTTCCGCTGGACGAACTTGGCGCCGCGACCTTCCGGTGGTTATTTTTGGACGCGGCTGAGTCCGTGGCCTATTTTTGGCACACGGAGGCTGCTCGCAAAGTCTCTTCCCATTCCGAGTCCGGCGGACGACAGCAACCCACCCCAAAGGCTATACCCACCCATTTTGTGGCCTTTTCGCTGGGCGAACCTGGCGCCCGGCCTTGAGCGGTTATTTTGAGGCGGCTGTGCCCTTGACCTATTTTGTCTGAGGAGGCCGCTCTAGCGTCTCATCTCATTCGAGGTCCGCAGGCGAACAGCCAGCCCACCCCGAGGCTATAGCCCACCGTTTTTGTGGCCTTTTCGCTGGGCGAACTTGGTGCCCTGACCTTATTGGTTATTTTAGCGCGGCTGTGCCCAGCGCCTATTTTGCACACGGAGGCCACTCACAAATCGGCGTCCCATTCTGGAGTCGGCGGACGAGCAGCCATCCACCCCAAAGGCTATAGCCCAACGTTTTGTGGCCTTTTTCGCTGGAATGAACTGGCGCCCGGCCTCACGGGCAGTTATTTTTGGCGGCTGAGCCGCTGCAGGCTTCGCAAAGTCTCGCCCATTGCGAGTCGGCGGACAACGGCACCACCCCAGGCTATAGCCCACCCGTTTTGTGACCTTTTTCGCTTGGAGAACTTGGCGCTGACCTTGGGCAGTTTTTTGTGCCCGTGACGATTTTGGCTTTCGGAGGGGCTTTCGTAATGTCTCATCCCATTCCGAGTCCGGGACGAACAGCCCACCCCAAAGCTATTGCCCACCCATTTTTGTGGCCTTTTTCCGCTGGATGAACTTGGCGCCCCGGCCTTCGGGCAGTTATTTTTGGGCGCGGCTGTGCCCGCGGCCTATTTTTGGCACACGGAGGCCGCTCGCAAAGTCTCGTCCCATTCAGAGTCCGACGGACGACCTTGGCCAGCCCACCCCCTAGGCATAACCCACCGATTTTGTGGCCTTTTACGCTGGGACGCCATGTTGCCCGGCCTTGGCGGTTATTTTTAGGCGGCGCCACGACACGGCTTTTACCGGACGCTCGTAATGTCTTCGTCCCATTCCGGAGTCCGGCCGGACGAACTTGGCCAGCCCACCCCAAAGGCTGTAGCCCACCCATTTTTGTGGCCTTTTTCCGCTGGATGAACTTTGCGCCCCGGCCTTCGGGCGGTTATTTTTCGGCGTGGCTGAGCCCGCGGCCTTTTTAACACCAGGCTGCGCAAAGTCTGCAGTCGGAGTCCGGCGGACGAGGCCAGCCCACCCCAGGCTATAGCCACCGTTTTTGTGACCTTTTTCAGCATGAGTGCAGCAGCCCACCTCCGGAAGGCTATTGCCCACCCGTTTTGCCTTTTCGCTGAACTTGGCGCCCGGCCTTGGGCGGTTATTTTAGGCGGCGGCTGAGCCGCCTATTTCCCAGCTCCCACGGAAGCCGCTAGCAAAGTCTCGCCGCATTCCGAGTCCGGCGGACAAACTTGGCCAGCCCCAACCCCCAAGGCTATAGCCCACCCGTTTTTGTGACTTTTTTCCGCTGGATGAACTTGGCGCCCGGCCCACGTTATTTTAAGTGGCAATGCCTGCGGCTCATTTTGACCTACAGGCGCTCGCAAAGTGTCGTCCCATTCCGAGTCCGGACGAACTAACCAGCCCCACCCCAAGGCTGTGCCCACCCATTTTGTGGCCTTTTCGCTGGGCGAACTTGGCGCCCAGCCTTGGGCGGTTATTTTGGGCTTGGCTGTGCCGCGGTCTATTTTTTGCACCACAGGCCGCTCACAAAGTCTCATCATTCAGTCCGGTGCAGCCAGCCCACCCCTAGGCCATAGCCACCCATTTTGTGCCCTTTTTCTGCTGGGCGAACTTGGCGGCCCGGACCTTGGTTATTTTAAGCCTTGGCTGTGCCGCAGCCAGTTTTGCAGCACACCGAGGCCACTCGCAAAGTCTAAATCCGTTCGGGTCCGGCAGAGCGAACTTTGCCTGCCCACCCCAAGGCTATAACCCACCACGTTTTTGTGGCCTTTTTTCGCTGGGACGAACTAAGCGCCCGGCCTTGGTGGTTATTTTTGGCGGCGGCTGAGCCCCATTTTGGCAGGCGGAAGCACGCTTCAAAGTCTCTTCCCGTTCCGGGTCCGGTGAACGAACTTTGCCTGCCCCACCCCCCAAGGCTATAGCCCACCCGTTTTTGTGGCCTTTTTCCGCTGGACGAACTAGGCGCCCCGGCCTTCGGGTGGTTATTTTTCGGCGCGGCGTTGCCGGTCTATTCTGGCCCCCAGCACAGGGAGGCGCTGGCAAGTCTCGTCCCATTCCGAGTCCGGCCCAGGCCGAACTTGGCAGACCCACCCCCAGGCCACCGCCCACCCGTTTTGTGGCCTTTTTCAGCAGGGGGCGAACTTGATGCCCCGGCCTTTGGGCAGTTATTTTTGGGCGCGGCTGTGCCCGCAGCTAACCCTATTTTGGCACATAGGCCGCTCGCATAGTCGCCCCATTCCGAGTCGGGCGAACTTGGCAACCCCACCCCCCAAGGCTTCAGCCCACCCGTTTTTGTGGCCTTTTTCCGCTGCATGAACTTGGCTCTCGGCCTTGTAAGCGGTTATTTTTTAGGCGGCGGCTGTGCGGCCTGATTACACCGCAGGCCGCTTCGCAAAAGTCTCGAACTTTCCAGTCCGTTTTTGTGCCTTTTTCCGCGAACTTGGGGCCCGCTGTTATTTTTCAGGAAGCCACCGTTTTTTTGGCCTTTTAGACACCGCGGAGAGACACTACGCAAAACTTGCCCCATTCCGAGCAGCGGGGCGAGCAGCAACCCCAGCTATAGCCCACTGTTTTGTGGCCTTTTTTTTGGCGCCCCAGCAGCAGGCGGTTATTTTTTTGTGCGGCTGAGCCGGAACTATTTTGGCGCCCATTGAGTCCGTGAACCCACCCCCATAACCCACCCGTTTTTGCGCCAGCTTTTTCCGGCGGGGCGAACGGCCCGGCTAAAGGCTGTTAGTTTTGGGCGGCTGTGCCAACCTATTTTTCGCAGGAGAAGCGCTCACAAAGCACCACGAACTTGGCGGATACCGTCAGGCTATAACCCGACCGTTTTTTGTGGCCTTTTTCTGCTGGGCACAGGCCCTTTCTGTTATTTGCAAAAGCTTGCCCCATTCCGAGCCGGCCGGGCGAGCAGCCAGCCCACCCCAAAGGCTATAACCCCACCGTTTCGTGGCCTTTTTCGCTGGCAGGCGAACTTGGCGCCCCAGCCTTGAGGTTATTTTGGCGGCGGCTGTGCCGTGGCTATGTTTGGCTTTCGGGCCACTAGCAAAGTCTCGTCCCATTCCGAGTCCGGCGTACAAACTTGGCCAGCCCCACCCCCCAAGGCTATAGCCCACCCATTTTTGTGGCCTTTTTCCGCAGGACGAACTTGGCGCCCAGGCATTCGGGCGGTTATTTTTGGGCGCGGCTCCGCCCGCTGCATATTTTTGGCGTACGGAGGCCGCTCGCAAAGTCTCGCCCCATTCCGAGTCCGGCGGACGAACTTGGCGAGACCCACCCCGTCAAGGCTATAGCCGACCCGTTTTTGTGGCCTTTTTCTGTGGGACGAACTTGGCGCCCAGGCCTTTGGGCTGTTATTTTTGGGCTCGGCTGTGCCCACGGCCTATTTTTACCACAAGGAGGCCGCTCGCATAGTCTCGCCCCATTCCGAGTCCGGCGGACGAACTTGGCCAGCCCCACCCCCCAAGGCTATAGCCCACCCATTTTTGTGGCCTTTTTCCGCAGGACGAACTTGGCGCCCAGGCATTCGGGCGGTTATTTTTGGGCGCGGCTGCACCCGCTGCCTATTTTTGGTGCACGGTGGCCGCTCGCAAAGTCTCGCCCCATTCCGAGTTCGGCGGACGAACTTGGCCAGCCCCACCCCCCAAGGCTATAGCCCACCAGTTTTTGTGGCCTTTTTCCGCAGGATGAAATTGCCTTGACCTTCGGCGGTTAGGTTTTAAGCGGCGGCTGTGCCCGCGCCTATTTTACAACCAGGCCGTTCGCAAAGTCTCGTCCCATTCCAAGTCCGGCGGACGAACTTGGTCCGCCCCACCCCCCAAGCCAATAGCCCACCCGTTTTTGTGGCCTTTTTCCGCTGGACGAACTTGGCGCCCCGGCCTTCGGGCAGTGATTTTTTGGCGCGGCTGTGCCCGCGGCCTATTTGTGGCACACGGAGGCCGCTCGCACAGTCTCGTCCCATTCCGAGTCCGGCGGACGAACTTGGCCTGCCCCACCCCCCAAGGCTATAGCCCACCCGTTTTTGTGGCCTTTTTCCGCTGGACGAACTTGGCGCCCCGGCCTTCGGGTGGTTATTTTTGGGCTCGGCTGTGCCCGCGGCCTATTTTTTGTGAACGGAGGCCGCTCGCAAAGTCTCCTCCCATTCCGAGTCCAGCAGACGAACTTGGCCAGCCGCACCCCCCAAGGCTATAGCCCACCCATTTTGGTGGCCTTTTTCCGCAGGACGAACTTGGCGCCCAGGCATTCGGGCGGTTATTTTTGGGCCCGGCTGCGCCCACTGCCTATTTTTGGTGCACGGAGGCCGTTCGCAAAGTCTCGCCCCATTCTGAGTCCGGCGGACGAACATGGCCCGCCCCACCCCCCAAAGCTATAGCCCACCCGTTTTTGTGGCCTTTTTCCGCTGGACGAACTTGGCGTCCCGGCCTTCGGGCAGTCATTTTTTGGCCTGTGTACTTTGAGGCCGTTTGCAAAGTCTCGTCCCATTCGGAAAGTCCGGTGGGCCGAACTTGGAACTACCCGCCCCAAAAGGTATAAGCCCACCCGTTTTTGCGGCTTTTTTAAGCTGGACGAACTTTGCGCCCGGCCGGGTGGTTATGTTTTTACATGCGCACCTATTTTGCGCACAGGCGCTCTCAAAGTCTCGTCCCATTCCAAGTCCGGCGGACTAACTTGGCCCGCCCCACCCCCCAAGGCTAGAGCCCACCCGTTTTTGTGGCCTTTTTCCGCTGGACGAAGTTGGCGCCCGGCCTTCGGGCAGTGATTTTTTGGCGTGGCTGTGCCGTGGCTGGCCCATTTAGCCAGCTACCGCGGTGGCGCTTCGCAAAGTCTACGCCCCATTCGAGTCCGGCCGGGCGAACTTAGCGCCCACCACAGGCTATAGGCCACACGTTTTTGTGGCATTTTTACCGCTGGGCCGAAGCAACCCGGCATCCGGCGGTTATTTTTATGGCGGCTGTCATGACCTATTTTTTACAGGCGCTTCGCAAATTAGCATTCGAAATGGCGGAAGAACTTAGCCAGCCCCACCCCGGCTATCGCGCCCGTTTTGTGGCCTTTTCGCTGGGCCGAAGTTAGCGCCCGGACCTTGAGCTGTTATTTTTTAAAGCGCGGCTGTGCTGGCCCTGTTACAACACCACGGAGGCGCTTCGGAAAGTCGTCCGTTAAAGGCCGAGACCGGCGTGAAACAGCCAGCCCACCCCAAGGCTATAACCCACCCGTTTTGTGGCCTTTTCCGCTGGGCGAAGTTGGCGCCCCGGGCAGTAATTTTTGGCCCAGCGGCTGTGCCCTTGCTGGCCCACCTGCAGGCTTTCGTAAGTCTCGCCCCCATTCCAAGTCGTGGGACCGAACAGCCAGCCCACCCGTTTTGTGGCGGCGCTTTTCGCTGGGCGAACTTGCTTTTGACCCGGCGCCGGGCAGTTATTTTTAGGCGGCGGCTGTGCCCCACGTTCAGTACAGCACCAGGCCACTAAAGTCTCATCCCATCCGGAAGAACCGGCGTGAGAACTTGGCCAGCCCGCCCCGAGGCTAGCCGCCCGTTTTGTGGCCTTTTTCGCTGGGCCGAACTTGCGCACCCGCCTTGGGGCAGTTATTTTAGGCGCGGCTGTGCCCGGTCTATTTTGGCACCAGGCTTCACCGAAAGTCTCATCCCATTCGGGGAGACGCGTAGAACGGCCAGCCCGCTTATGGCTATCCCGTTTTTGTGGCCTTTTTCCGCTGGGTGAGTTGGCGCCCGACGCCGGGCAGTTATTTTAGGCGGCTGTGCCCCGGCCTACGACACCGAGCCACTCGCACATAAAGTCTCGGCCCATTCGAGTCCGGTAGACCGAACAGCCAGCCCACCCCTCCGGCTATATCCCCCGATTTTTTGTGGCCTTTTTCGCTGGGCGAACTTGGCGCCCCGGGCACTTATTTTTGCTGCGGCTGTGCCAGCGGCTATTTTGGCACCCAGGCCACTCGCAAAGTCTCGTCATTCCGAGACCGGCGTAGAACTTAGCAGCCACCCCCAAGGCTATAGCCCGCCCCGTTTTGTGGCCTTTTCCGCTGGGCGAAGTTGGCGCCCGGCCTTCAGGCAGTTATTTTAGTAAGCGGCTGTGCGCCTTGGACTAACCCTTGACACCGAGCCACTCATAAAGTCTCGGCCCATTCCGAGTCCGGCGGGACGAACAGCCCATACCCTCACGGCTATATCCCACCGTTTTGTGGCCTTTTTCCGCTGGGCGAACTTGGCGCCCGACCTTGGGCACTTATTTTTAACGCGGCTGTGCCACGCGGCGGCCCTATTTTGCGCACCGGAGGCCACCTTTCGCAAAGTCTGCGCCCCATTCCGAGTCCGGCGGACGAGCAGCCTGCCCCACCCCCCAGGCTATATTACCCGTTTTGTGGCATTTTCCGCTGGACGAACTTGGCAACCCGGCATCCGGGCGGTTATTTTTGGGCGCGGCTGTGGCCGCGGCCTATTTTTGGCACACGGAGGCCGCTCGCAAAGTCTCGGCCCATTCCGAGAAAGGCGGAAGAACTTAGCCCAGCCCCAAAGGCTGCTCGCCCGCCCGTTTTGTGGCCTTTTCCGCTGGGCGAAGTTGGCGACCTTCGGGCTGTTATTTTTTTGGGTGCGGCTGTGCCCGCCCTGGCCCCCAGCACACCTGAGCCGCTCGCAAAGTCGTCCCATTCCGGGAGCAGAGCGTAGAACAGCCAGCCTGACACCCCAAAGGCTATAGCCCACCACGTTTTGTGGCCTTTTTCGCTGGGCGAAGTTGGCGCCCGGCCTTGAACGGGCAGGTACCGGCGGCTGTGCCGCGGCCCATGACACCACAGGCCGCTTCGTAAAAGTCTTGGCCCATTCCGAGTCCGGACGAACAGCCCTTACCCCAAGGCTATAGCCACCCGTTTTGTGGCCTTTTTCCGCTGAAACGAACTTGGCGCCCGGCCTTGGCGGTTATTTTGGGGCAAGGCTGTGCCACGTGGCCTATTTTGGTACCGCGAGGCGCAAAGTCTCGCCCTAAATTCGAATCCGGGAACTTGGCCAAGCCCCACCCGAAGGCTATAAGCCACCCGTTTTGTGGCCTTTTCGCTGGTGAACTTGGCACCCGACGCCCGGGCTGTTATTTTTGGGAGTAGATGTGCCCGCGGCCTATTTTTGGCACACGGAGGCCGCTCGCAAAGTCTCACCCCATTCCGAGTCCGGCGGACGAACTTGGCCGGCCCCACCCCCCAAGGCTATAGCCCACCCGTTTTTGTGGCCTTTTTCCGTTGGACGAACTTGGCACCCCGGCCTTCGGGTGGTTATTTTTGGGAGTGGCTGTGCCCACGGCTTATTTTTGGCACACGGAGGCCACTCGCAAAGTCTCATCCCATTACGAGTCCGGCGGATGAAGTTGGCCAGCCCCACCCCCCAAGGCTATAGCCCACCCGTTTTTGTGGCCTTTTTCCACTGGACGAACTTGGCGCCCCGGCCTTGGGGCGGTTATTCTTGGGCGCGTCTGTGGCCAACCTATTTTGGCATACAGAGGCGCTTTAAAGGCTCGTCCCATTCCGGCGAGCACCCCACCCCAAGGCTATAGCCCACCCGTTTTGTGGCCTTTTTCCGCTGGGCCGAACTTGGACCTTGGCCGGTTATTTTTGGGGAGTTGATTGCCACCTATTTTTGGCACAGCCGCTCGCAAAAGTCTCATCCCATTCCGAGTCACGAACTTGGCCCCCCCCAAAGGCTGCTGGCCACCACGTTTTGTGTGGCCTTTTTCCGTTGGGACGAACTTGCTTTGACCTTGGTGGTTATTTTTGCAGAACTGTGCCTGGCTGTTTTGGCACCACAGGCCACTGCAAAGTCTCATCCCATTACAGTCCGGCGGATGAGCTTGGCCAGCCACGCCCCAAAGGCTATAACCCACCGTTTTTGGCCTTTTCACTGCTGGGCCGAACTTGGCGCCCGGCCTTGAGCGTGTTATTCTTAAGCGGCGTCTGTGCCCATGCAACCTATTTGGCATCTGAGGCCGCCAAAAGTCTCGATCTCATTAGTCGTAGACGAAGCCATGCCCACCCCCAAGGCTGCATAGCCCACCCGTTTTTTATTGGCCTTTTTCGGCAGACGAACTTGGCGGAGACCCGACCGCCGGGCACGTCATTTTTGGCGCATGGCTGTGCCGCATCCTATTACTGGTCCCTCGCAAAGTCTCATCCCATTAAAAGGGTCGGCGGGCGAACTTGAGCAGCCCCAAAGGCTGCCCACCCGTTTTTGTGGCCTTTTTCCACTGGACGAACTTGGCGGCCTTGCACGGTTATTCTTAGCTGGCAGTCTGTGCCCATTTGCGCTGAGGCGCTTATAAGTCTCGTCCCATTCCGGTCTGACGAACTTGGCCAGCCTTTCACCCCCCAGGCTATAGCCCACCCGTTTTTTGGCCTTTTTTGGGTGAACTTGGGGACCCGACCTTGAACCCGTCATTTTTTGGTAAGCTGTGCCCGCATCCTATTTTTGGTACGGAGTCTCCCCTAAAGTCTCGACCAGGCCGAAAAGGTCGGCGAAGGCGAACAACGCCCCAGCCTTCGCGCCCAGGCTATAGCCCACCGTTATTTTGGCCTTTTTCCGCTGAGGGCTTTGGCGACAGCACTTATTTTTGCCCCCTGTGCGGCTGCCTATTTTAGCACCTGCAGGCCCTGCAAAGTCTCGCCCCATTCGAGTCCGTCAGACGAACTTGGCCGCCCTACCCCCAAAAGGCTATAGCCAGCATTTTTGGCCTTTTTCCGGCGGGCGAACTTGGGGACCCGACCTTCGGGTGGTCATTTGGGCGGCTGTGTCCCAATTTTGGCATCTGAGCAGCTTAAAGTCTCGCCCCATTACAGTCGGTGGAGCGAACGCTTCCCCACCCCCTGACCTATAGCCGTTTTTTTGGCCTTTTTCCGGCGGACGAACTTGGGGACCTGACATTCGGGCGGTCATTTTTGGGAGCGGCTGTGCCCGCGGCCTATTTTTTGCACACGGAGGCCCCTCGCAAAGTCTCGCCCCATTCCGAGTCCGGCGGACGAACTTGGCCAGCCCCACCCCCCAAGGCTATAGCCCACCCGTATTTTTTTCGCGGCGTTTTGGCGCCCTGACCTTGGCGCTTTTTTAGCGTCGGCTGTTCCGCCCTATTTTAGCACCACAGAGGCCCCATGCGATCTCTCCCCATTCCGAGTCCGGGAGACGAACTTGGCCAACCCACCCCAAGGCTATAGCCCACCACTTTTTCCGGCGGACGAACTTGTGGACCCGACCTACAGCCGGTCATTTTGCGGCGGCTGTGCCCATAACCCCACAGCACCACGAGGCCCCTCGCAAAGTCTCGCCCCATTCCGAGTCCGGCGGACGAACTTGGCCAGCCCCACCCCCCAAGGCTATAGCCCACCACTTTTTTTGGCCTTTTTCCGGCGGACGAACTTGGGGACCCGACCTTCGGGCAGTCAATTTCGGGCGCCGCTGTGCCTGCATACTACTTTTGGCACACGGAGGCCCCTCGCAAAGTCTCACCCCATTCGGAAGCCGGCGGACGAGCCTTGCCCAAGCCCACAAAGGCTATAGCCACCGTTTTGTGGCCTTTTTCGCTGGGCGAACTTGGTACCCGGCCTTGGTGTTATTTTTAAGGCAGCTGTGCCCGCCTTATTTTTGCAGGCCCCTCGCAAAGTCTCGGCCCATTCCGAATCCGGCGGACGAACTTGGCCAGCCCACCCAACTATACCCCCTTTTTTTGGCCCGAACATGTGGACCCGACCTAAAGGCGGTCATTTTTGGCGGCTGTGCTTCTATTTTGGCACCACAGGCCCTATAAAGTCTCACCCCATTGAATCCGGCGTAGACGAACTTGGCGAGCCCCGCGCTATAAGCCCGCGTTTTTGGCCTTTTTCCGGAGGATGAACTTGGGGACCCGACCTTTGGGCGGTCATTTTTGGGCACGGCTGTGCCCGCGGCCTATTTTTGGCACCCAGAGGCCCCTCGTAAAGTCTCGACCCATTCCGAGTCCGGCGGACGAACTTGGCCAGCCCCACCCCCTAAGGCTATAGCCCACCCGTTTTTTTGGCCTTTTTCCGCTGGGGGGTTTTGGCGCCCCGACCAAGGAGCATATTTTTAGGCGCATGATTGTGTCAGCATGGCATTTTTAGCACTGAAGGCCCCTCACAGGTCCCGCCCCATTCCGAGTCAGCAGACGAACTTGGCCTTACCCCAAGGCTATAACCCACCCCTTTTTGGCCTTTTTCCGGACGGGCAGAACCCGACCTTCAGGTGGTCATTTTTAGGCGGCGGCTGTGCCCAGGCTTATTTTGGCACCACGGAGGCCGCTCAAAGTCTCGTCCCCATTCGAGTCCTGTGATCGAACTTAGCCAGCCCGCCCCGCAAGGTAGCCCACCGTTCTGTGGCCTATTTCCGCTGGACGAACTTGGCGCCCCGGCGTTCGGGCGGTTATTTTTGGGTGCGGCTGTACCCGCAGCATATTTTTGGCACATGGAGGTGGCTCGCAAAGTCTCGCCCCATTCCGAGTCCGGCGGACGAACTTGGCCAGCCCCACCCACCAAGGCTATAGCCCACCCGTTTTATGACCTTGTTCGCTGGGAACGAACGCCCGGACCTTGAGCGGTCATTTTTAAGCGGCTGTGCCGCCCCTATTTTTGCCAAGCGAGCGCTCGCGAAGTCTCGGCCCATTCGAGTCCGGTTGACGAACAGCCAACCCCAAAGCTATAGCCCGTTTTGTGGCCTTTTTGGCGAACTTGGCTCCCGGCCTTGACGGAGTTAATTTAGGGGCACAGCTGTGCCGCAGCCTAGCACTGCAGGCCGCTCGCAAAGTCTCGCCCCATTCTGAGTCTGGCGGACGAACTTGGCCAGCCCCTCCCCCCAAGGCTATAGCCCACCCGTTTTAGTGGCCTTTTTCCGCTGACGAACTTGGCGCCCCCTCGTTCGGGCAGTTATTTTTGGGTGCGGTTATGGCCGCGGCCTATTTTTGGCACACGGAGGCCGTTCGCAAAGTCTCGCCCCATTCCGAGTCCGGGCGACGAACTTGGCCAGCCCCACCCCCCAAGGCTATGGCCCACCCGTTTTTGTGGCCTTTTTCCGCGGGACGAACTTGGTGCCCCGGCCGACGGGAGGTTATTTTTGGGCACAGCTGTGCCCGTAGCCTATTTTTGGCACACGGAGGCCGCTCGCAAAGTCTCGCCCCATTCTGAGTCTGGCGGACGAACTTGGCCAGCCCCTACCCCCAAGGCTATAGCCCACCCGTTTTAGTGGCCTTTTTCCGCTGACGAACTTGGCGCCCCCTCGTTTGGGCAGTTATTTTTGGGCGCGGTTGTGGCCACGTCTGTTCCCCAGCACCACCGAGGCGCGAAAATTCTCGCCCCATTCCGAGTCCGGGGGACGAACTTGGCCAGCCCCACCCCCCAAGGCTATGGCCCACCCGTTTTTGTGGCCTTTTTCCGCGGGACGAACTTGGCGCCCCGGCCTACGGGAGGTTATTTTTGGGTACAGCTGTGCCCGCAGCCTATTTTTGGCACACGGAGGCCGCTCGCAAAGTCTCGCCCCATTCTGAGTCCGGCGGACGAACGGCAACCACCCCAAGGCTATAGCCCACCCGTTTTTGTGGCCTTTTTCCGCTGGACGAACTTGGCGCCCCGGCCTTCGGGTGGTTATTTTTGGGCGCGGCTGTGCCCGCGGCCTATTTTTTGCACACGGAGGCCGCTCGCAAAGTCTCATCCCATTCCGAGTCCGGCGGACGAACTTGGCCAGCCCCACCCCCCAAGGCTATAGCCCACCTGTTTTTGTGGCCTTTTTCCGCTGGACGAACTTGGCGCCCCGGCCTTCGGGCGGTTATTTTTTTGCGCGGCTGTCGCTGGCCTATTTGGCACGGATGCCACTGCAATGTCTCACCCATTCGAGTCCGGTAGACGAACAGCCCACCCCCAAAGGCTATAGCCCACCCGTTTTTGTGACCTTTTTCCGTTGGACGAACATGGCGCCCCGGCCTTTGGGCGGTTATTTTTTAAAGCGGCGGCTGTACCTGCAACCTTTTTGGCGCCGCAGGCCACAATATCTCACCCATTTGAGTCGGCCCGGACGAACTTAGCCAACCCACCCCAGGCTAAAGCCCACCCGTTTTTGTGGCCTTTTTCTGCTGGACGAACTTGGCGCCCAGGCCTTTGGGCGGTTATTTTTGGGTGTGGCTGTGTCGCCCTGGCCCCAACACCGTGGGCGCTCACAAGTCTCGCCCCATTCCGGTCCGGCGACGAACTTGGCCAGCCCACCCCCAGGCTATAGCCCACCGTTTTGTGGCCTTTTTCGGTGGGCGAACTTTGCGCCCGGCCTTGAGCGGATTATTTTTAAGCGGCGGCTGTGCCCGTGGCCTATTTTTGGAAGGCAGGCGCAAAGTTTCGTCCCATTCGAGTCCGGCGGACAACAGCTCCACCCCCCAAGGCTATAGCCCACCCGTTTTTGTGGCCTTTTTCCTCTGGGCGAACTTGGCGGCCCGGCCTTCGGGCGGTTAATTTTGGGCATGGCTGTGCCCGCGGCCTATTTTGGCACCACAGGCCACTCGCCGAGTCTAGCGAGCGAACTTGACCAGCCCATCCCCGGGGCTACAACCCACCATTTTGTGGCCTTTTTCGCTTTCAGGACGAACTTGGCTTTTGACCTCACGGGCTGTTCTTTGGGCGCGGCTGTGCCCGCAGCCTAACCCCAGCACCACGGGCTTCGCAAAGTCTCTCCCATTCGAGTCGGCCGAACCCGCCTCCCGGCTATAGCCCACCCGTTGTTGTAGCCTTTTCCGCGGATAACTTGGCGCCCGGCCGGACAGTTATTTGTTGGCGGCTGCCCGCGCCCTATTGTGGCACCACGAGGCCGCTAGCAAAGTCTCGTCCCATTCCAGTCGGCGGCGAACAGCCAGCCCACCCCCAGGCTATAGCCACCGTTTTTGTGGCATTTTTCGGCAGGTCGATGTTGGCGGCCCGGCCTTTGGGCGGTTAATTTTGGGCATGGCTGTGCCCGCGGCCTATTACAGCACAGGCCACTCGCTTCCCGATGCACGGCGGGCGAACGGTCAGCCCACCCCCAGGCTACAACCCACCCGTTTTTGTGGCCTTTTTCCGCTGGACGAACTTGGCACCCCGGCCTTCGGGCTGTTCTTTTTGGGCGCGGCGGTGCCCGCGCTCTATTTGTGGCACAAGGAGGCCGCTCGCAAAGTCTCGTCCCATTCCGAGTCCGGCGGACGAACTTGGCCAGCCCCACCCCCCAAGGCTATAGCCCACCCGTTTTTGTGGCCTTTTTCCGCTGGACGAACTTGGCGCCCCAGCCTTCGGGCAGTTTTTTTTGGACGTTGCTGTGCCAGCGCCCTATTTTTTAACTGCACCACAGGCGCTTCGCAAAGTCTCGACCATTAAAAGTCGGCCTTGAGGCGATTTTTTTAAGCGGGCGGCCTGTGGCGCTATTTTTGGCACCAGCAAATTCGTCCCATTCCAGTCCGGCCAGGCGAACTTAGCCAACCCACCCCCAAGCTATAGCCCACCCGTTTTGTGGCATTTTCCGCTGGAGCGAACTTGGCGCCCGGCCTTGGCTGTTATTTTGGGGCGGCTGTGCGCGGACTATTTTTAACCACGGAGGCGCTCGCAAAGTCTTGTGCCATTCCGAGTCCGGACGTGCCAGCCACCCCCCCCTATAACCACCCGTTTTTATGGCCTTTTCCGCTGGGCGAACTTGGCACCGGCCTTGAGCGGTTATTTTAGAGTGACAATGCCCGCGGCCTGTTGTAGCACAGGCCCTCGCGAAAGTCTCGCCCCATTCGAGTCCGGGACGAGCAGCCACCCACCCCGCTATAAGCCCACCGTTTTGTGGCCTTTTTCCGCTGTACGAACTTGGCGCCCGGGCCTTTGGGCGGTTATTTTTGGGCGTTGCTGTGCCCGTGGCCTATTTTTGGCACACCGAGGCCATGCGTAAGAATCTCGACCCATTCCGGTCCGGCGAGCGAACTTGGCCAGCCACACCCCCAAGCTGCTATAGCCCACCCGCTTTTGTTTCCTTTTTCCGCTGGATGAACTTGGCGCCCCAGCCTTTGGGCAGTTTTTTTTGGACGTTGCTGTGCCAGCGCCCTATTTTAAGCACGGCACCAGGCGCTTCGCTGTAAAGTCTCGACCCATTCCGAGTCCGGGCGAACTTGGCAACCCAGCCCCAAGCCCACCCGATTTTTGTGGCCTTTTCACTGGATGAACATGGCGCCCGACCTTGGGTTGATTTTGTGGGCGTTGCTGTGCCGCGGCCATTTTTAACACCGCAGGCACGCTAAAGTCTCGACCCATTCCGAGTCGGCGGATGAACTTGGCCAGCCCACCCCAAAGGCTATAGCCACCCGTTTTGTGGCCTTTTTCCAGCTAGGCGAACTTGCCCGACCTTGGGCGGTTATTTTAGAGCTCTGCTGTACCAGCGGCCTATTTGTAAGCAGGCCGCTTTCGCAAAGTCGTACCATTCTGAGTCGTGGGCGTAGCCAGTCCCTATAAGCCCCCCGTTTTGTAGCCTTTTCGCTGCAAAGCGAACTTGGCGCCCGGCCTTCCAAGCTGTTATTTTGGTAGCGCGAATGAATATTGCCCCTACAGCACATGGAGCGCTTCGCAAAGTCGCCCCATTCCGCGTCCGGCGGACGAAGTTGGCCCCCCCCACCCCCCAAGTCTATAGCCCGCCCGTTTTTGTGGCCTTTTTCCGCTGGACGAAGTTGGCGCCCGACGGGCAGTTATTTTTAGGCGGCAGTGCCCGCCTATTTTACAGCACCACGGAGACGCCATAAAGTCTCATCCCCATTCTGAGTCGGCGGGCGTGTGCCACCCACCCCAAGGCTATAGCCCACCGTTTTGTGGCATTTTCCACCGGACGAACTTGGCGCCCGGCCTTGAGCGGTTATTTTGGCGGCTGTGCCCGCGGCTGGACTGGGCGCTAAAGTCTCGCCCCATTCCGAGTCCGGCGGACGTACTAGGCCAGCCCACCCGCAAGGCTCGCCCGTTTTGTAGCCTTTCTCGCTGAGCGAACTTGGCTCCCGGCCTTGAGCCAGTTATTTTTAAGCGCGGCTGTGCCGCGGCCTATTTTGTCACATGGGCGCTTGCGAATCTCGCACCATTCCGAGTCCGGGCCGGAACCGCCCCCAAGGCTATAGCCCACCATTTTTTGCCTTTTTCCGCTGAACAAACTTGGCGCGGCCTTCAGGCTGTTATTTTTAGGCGGCGGCTGTGCCCTTGACCTATTTTCACGAATTTCGCAAAGTCTCGCCCCCATTCCAGTCCGGCGGAAGAACTTCCCACCCAGGCTATAGCCGCCCGTTTTGTAGCCTTTTCTGGGCGAACTTGGCGCCGCCGCCGGGGCAGTTATTTTGGCAGGGCTGTTGCGCCAGCAGCCTATTTTTAGCACAGAAGCCTTTTCGCATAAAGTCTTGTCCTATTCTGAAGTCGGCGGACGTGCCAGCCAGCCCACCCCAAGGCTATAGCCACCCGTTTTGTAAGCGCCTTTTTCGCCCAGACGAACTTGGCGCCCGGCCTTCAGCGGTTATTTTAGAGTGGCAATGCATGACCTATTTTTGGCAACGGAGGCTGATCGCAAAGTCTCGTCCCATTCGAGTCCGGCCAGACTTAGCCAACCCACCCCCAGGCTATAGCCCACCGTTTTGTGGCCTTTTCGCTGGAGCCAGAACTTAGCTGTGCCCGGCAGCCTTGCCAATTTTTTGACGTTCCGCTGTGGCGCCGGCGTGACTGACCTTTTACGGAGGCGCTTCGCAAAAGTCTCGCCCCATTAGACGAACTTGCGGCCAGCCCGCAACCAAGCTATAACCCGCCCGTTTTTTGCCGCCATTTCCGATGGGCGAACGCGGGCTGACCAGTTACCTTTTTTGGAAGCGGCTGTGCCGCGTCTGCTTCCTATTTTGTCACCACAGGCTGCAGCGTCTACCGCCCCATTAGTCGGCGGGCGAACTTGGCCAACCCCCCCTAGGCTACTGCTGCCGTTTTGGTGGCCTTTCTCCGCTGAACGAACTTGGCGCTCCGGCCTTCGGGAGGTTATTTTTGGGCGCGGCTGTGCCCGCGGCATATTTTTGGCACACGGAGGCCGCTCGCAAGTCTCGACCCATTCCGAGTCCGGTGGACGAACTTGGCCTGCCTCACCCCCCAAGGCTATAGCCCACCTGTTTTTGTGGCCTTTTTCCGCTGGACGAACTTAGCGCCCCGGCCTTCGGGCGGTTATTCTTGGGCGCGGCTGTGCCCGCGGCCTATTTTTGTCACACGGAGGCCGTTTGCAAAGTCTCGCACCATTCCGAGTCCGGCGGAAGAACTTGGCCAGCCCCACCCCCCAAGGCTATAGCCCGCCCGTTTTTGTGGCCTTTCTCCTCTGAACGAACTTGGCGCTCCGGCCTTCGGGAGGTTATATTTGGCCGCGGCTGTGCCCGCGGCATATTTTTGGCACACGGAGGCCACTCGCAAGTCTCGCCCCATTCCGAGTCCGGTGGACGAACTTGGCCAACCCCATCCCCCAAGGCTATAGCCCGCCCGTTTTTGTGGCCTTTCTCCGCTGAACAAACTTGGCGCCCCGGCCTTCAGGCTGTTATTTTTAGGCGCGGCTGTGCCCGTGGCCTATTTTTGGCACACGGAGGCCGCTCGCAAAGTCTCGCCCCATTCCGAGTCCTGCGGAAGAACTTGGCCAGCCCCACCCCCCAAGGCTATAGCCCGCCCGTTTTTGTGGCCTTTTTCCGCTGGACGAACTTGGCGCCCCGGCTTTCGGGCAGTTATTTTTGGGAGTGGCAATGCCCGCGGCCTATTTTGTCGCAGGCCGCTTGCAAAGCTAAACCCCATTCGGTCGGCGGGACGAACAGCCAACCCACCCCAAAGTTAGAAACCCGCCCGTTTTGTGGCCTTTTTACGATTGACGAACTTGGCGCCCTTGCGGTGGTTATTTTTTGGAGCTGTGCCCAGCGGCCTATTTTGTCACCACAGGCCGCTTGCAAAGTCTCGCCCATTCGAGTCCGGGCGAACTTGGCCAGCCCCACCCCCCAAGGCTATAGCCCGCCCGTTTTGGTGGCCTTTCTCCGCTGAACGAACTTGGCGCTCCGGCCTTCGGGAGGTTATTTTTGGGCGCGGCAATGCCCACGGCCTATTTTTGGCACACGGAGGCCGCTCGCAAAGTGTTGCCCCATTCCGAGTCTGGCGGACGAACTTGGCCAGCCCCACCCCCCAAGGCTATAGCCCACCCGTTTTTTTGGCCTTTTTCCGCTGGGGGGTTTTGGCGCCCCGACCTTCGGGCACTTATTTTTAGCGTGAGCGGCTGGCTGCCCAGCACCTGCTTGTTGAGGCCCTGGCCCCATTTCGAGTCCGGCGGACGAACCTTGGGGACCCGACCTTGAAGCGGTCATTTTAGGCGGCTGCTGTGCCCTGCCTAGCCCCCAGGGACACAGGCCCCTCGCAAGTCTCGACCCATTCCAGTCCTGGCGGACAAACTTGGCCCCACCCCCCAAGCTATAGCCCACCATTTTTGGCCTTTTCCGTGGGAACTTGGGGACCCGACCTTCGGGCGGTAATTTTTGGCCACGGCTGTGCCCGCGGTCTATTTTTGGCACATGGAGGCCCCTCGCAAAGTCTCGCCCCATTCCGAGCCCGGCGGACGAACTTGGCCAGACCCACCCCCCAAGGCTATAGCGCACCCTGTTTTTTGGCCTTTTTCCGGCGGACGAACTGGGGGACCCGACCTTCGGGCGGTAATTTTTGGGCACGGCCGTGCCCTTGCAGCCTAGCCACAGCAAGCGGAGACCCCTCAAAGTCTGCCCCATTCCGGAGTCGGCGGACGAACAGCCAAGCCCCACCCCCAAGGCTATAGCCCACCCGTTTTTTTGGCCTTTTTCCGCTGGGGGGTTTTGGCGCCCGACAACCTTGGGCACTTATTTTTTTTTACATCGCGGCTGTTCCGTGAGCTGGCTTTTGGCACACAAATTTCAAAATCTCGCATCATTTCAGGCGGTCGACGGGACTTGTGTATTAGCCCATCCCCAGGCTATCGCCCACCCGTTTTTGGCCTTTTTACATTTGAGCAGGCAGATCCGACGACCGGGCGTCATTTTGAACGCGGCTGTGCCCATGGCGGCTATTACGCTGCACCACAGGCCCCTCAAAAAGTCTCGACGTATTCCGAGCCCGGTGGACGAACTTGGCCAGCCCCACCCCCCAAGGCTATAGCCCACCCGTTTTTTTGGCCTTTTTCCGCTGGGGGGTTTTGGCGTCGTCCGACCTTCCGAACTTATTTTTGATCAGCGGCTGTGCCGTGAGCTTTTTGGCAGCACCTGGGCCCCTCGCAAAGTCTCGCCCCATTCCGAGTCAGTGCCCGAACAGCCAGCCCCATCCCCAAAGCTATAGCCCCGTTTTTTAGCCTTTTTGCTGTAGCGAACTTGAGGACCCGACCTTGGGAAGACTGCGTCATTTTATGGTATGCGGCTGTGCCCGTAGCTATTTTCTCACAGGCCCTGCGCAAGTCTCACCCATTCAGGGCAGTGGCGAGCCAGCCCCAACCCCCAAGGCTATAGCCCACCCGTTTTTTTGAGATTTTTTCCGCTGCTGGGGTTTTGTGCCCCGACCGCCCCGACCCTTATTTTGTCTGTTTGCTGTCCTTGCATGACCTGTTATTTTTGCAGGCCCCTCGCAAGTCTCGCCCATTCCCGAGTCGTGGGCGAAGCCAGCCCACCCCTAGGCTATAGCCCACCCATTTTTGGCCTTTTCTGCTGGGGTTTGGCGGCCCAACCTTGAGCACTTATTTTGAGAGTGCGACTGTGCCTTACATGACCTATTAGCAACTGCAGGCCCCTCACAAAGTCTCGCCCCATTCCGAGTCCGGCGTACAAACTTGGCCAGCCCCACCCCCCAAGGCTATAGCCCACCCGTTTTTTTGGCCTTTTTCCGCTGGGGGGTTTTGGCTCCCCGACACCTTGGCTTAACATTTTTAGCGGCTGTCGCGTGGCGGCCTTCCCCAGCACAGGCCCCTCATGCAAAGTCTCGCCCCATTCGAGGTCAGTGAGACGAACAGGGACCCGACCTTTGGGCGGTCATTTTTGGGCGCTGCTGTGCCCGCTGCCTATTTTGGGGACACGTAGGCCCCTCGCAAAGTCTCGACCCATTCCGAGTCTGGCGGACGAACTTGGCCAGCCCCACCCCCCAAGGCTATAGCCCACCCGTTTTTTAGGCCTTTTTCCGGCCTTGACGAACAGGGACCCGACCTTGAACCCGTCATTTATAGTAGGCGTGACTGTGCCCGTAATAGCTTATTTTTAACTCACAGGCCCCTCATAAGTCTTGCCCCATTCGATCAGTCAATGACGAACAGCCAGCCCCACCCACCCAGGCTATAGCCCACCCCGTTTTTAGCCTTTTTGTTGTACGAACTTGGGGACCCGACCGGGCCAGGCTCATTTATAGGCGTAGCTGTGCCCATGCTGGCTTTGGCATCAGGCCTCGGAAGAAGTCTAAAGCCCCATTCAGTCCGGCGTGGACGAGCAGCCAGCCCACCCCCAAAGGCTAGCCCCCGCCCGTTTTGTTGAAATTTTTCCGCTGGGGGGTTTTGGCGCCCCGACCTTTGCACAGGCCCTTATTGCGCTGCTGTCCCCATGACCTGTTTTTCGCACCACGGGCCCCTCGCAGAAGTCTCGCCCATTCCGAGTCGGTAGACCCGAACAGCCAGCCACCCCCAAGGCTATAGCCCACCCATTTTTGGCCTTTTCTGCTGGGGGTTTTTGTGACCCAGCGTTGAGCACTTATTTTAAGTACTGACTGTGCCCTTGACTATTTTAGCCACAGCACTGGGCCCTCACAAGTCGCCCCATTCGTCCATCCGGCTGACTAACTTGGCCAGCCCCCCCCCCCCAGGCTATAGCCCACCCCGTTTTTTGGGCTTTTCCAGGCCTTACGAACTTGGGGACCAGACCTTGAGCCCGTCATTTATAAAGCGGCTGCCCATGGCTTATATTTTTGGCACCACAGGCCCCTCATAAGTCTCTCCCCATTCCAGTCCGGCCAGGGACATACTTGGCCAACCACCCCAGGCTATAGCCCACCCTTTTTTGGCCTTTCCGGTAGGCCGGCTGAACTTGGGGACCCGACCTTGGTGATGGTAATTTTAGCCCTGGCTGTGCCCATGATCTTTTGGCACATAGAGGCCCCTGCTTGA
This sequence comes from Citrus cavaleriei, assembly GCA_030448925.1. Lineage (NCBI taxonomy): Eukaryota > Viridiplantae > Streptophyta > Magnoliopsida > Sapindales > Rutaceae > Citrus > Citrus cavaleriei. The sequence goes on along the minus strand of JAUJEN010000461.1, from coordinate 6,526 downwards.
GTCTGTTGTTCGGGCCAGTGGACGAACTTGTGACCCACCCCCAAGGCTATCGCGCACCACTGGCCTTTTCAGACGAACTGGGGACCCGACCTTGACCAGGCGGTAATTTTTTTGCAGCCGTGCCCATGACCCTATTAGCCCACAGCAGCGGAGGCCCCTCGCAAAGTCTCGCCCCATTCCGAGTCCGGCGGACGAACTTGGCCAGCCCCACCCCCCAAGGCTATAGCCCACCCGTTTTTTAGGCCTTTTTCCGCTTGGGGGTTTTGGCGTCCCGACCTTCGGGTACTTATTTTTTGGCGCGGCTGTGCCTGTAGACTGTATTTGGCACACGGAGGCCCCTCCCAAAGTCTCGACCCATTCCGAGTCCAGTAGACGAACAGCCAACCCACCCCCCAAGGCTATAGCCCACCCGTTTTTTTGGCCTTTTTCCGCTGGGGGGTTTTGGCGTCCCGACCTTCGGGCACTTATTTTTTATCGCGGCTGTGCCCGTGGGACTGTTTTAGCTGCATACAGGCCCTCGCAAAGTCTCGCGCATTCCAGTCGGCGGACGAACAGCAACCCATCCCCAAAGGGCTATAGCCCACCCGTGTTTTTGGCCTTTTTACGGCTAACGAACTTAGGGACCCGACCGCCCGGGCAGTTCGTCATTTTGGCAGCGGCTGTGTCAGCTGTGACCTCTTTACCACCTACCGCAGGCCCTCGAAAGTTTAGAGCCCATTCGAGTCCGTGAACGAACTTGGCCAGCCCCACCCCCCCAGGCTATAACCCACCCGTTTTTGGCCTTTTTTCGGTAGCCGCGAACTTGGGGACCCGACCTTGAACTAAGTCATTTATGCGTGGCGGCTGTGCCCATAGCTATTTTTGACCCACAGCACCTGAGGCCGTCGCAAAGTCTCTCCCCATTCCGAGTCCGGTGGACGAACTTGGCCAACCCCACCCCCCAAGGCTAGGCTCTCGTACCCACCTTTGCTTTTGGCTGCTTTTTCAGGCGAACAGACGAACCTGGGACCCGACCTTGAGGCGGTAATTTTTAAACACCCATGCCGCGGTCAATACAGCACATAGGGGCCCCTCGCAAAGTCTCGCCCATTCCGAGTCCATTCCGAGCCCAGCCCGGGCCGACCTTGCGGCAGACCACCCGCAAGGCTATTAAATCACCATTTTGGCCTTTTTCAGCCGGGCGGACTGGGGACCCGACCTTGAGCGGTAATTTTTTGAACGCGGCCGTGCCCCTTGGCCTATTTTGTGGCAAGGAACCCCATTGCCGTCTCAAGCCGCATTCGAGGAAAGCCGCTGGGTGAGCCGGGGGAACAGCCAACCCCCGCCCCCAAGCAATAGCCCCACCATTTTTAGCCTTTTTCCGCTGGGGTTTTTGGCGTCGACAACGCACAGCTTTGTGATCGCGGCTGTGCCGTGGAGCTGTTTTAGCACATGGAGGCCCCTCCTGCAAAGTCGACCCATTCGAGTCCGGCGGACGAATTTGCGTGGCAACCCACCCCCAAGGCTATAGCCCACCCCTTTTTAGCGTTTTCATTGAGACGAACTTGAGACCCGACCTTGAGCGGTAATTTTTTATTGCAGCATGCCCATGGTCTATTTTTGGCACATGGGGCCCTACGCAAAGTCTCGCCCATTCGAGTCCGGCCAGACGAACTTGGCCAGGCCGCCCCAAGGGCTATAGCCCACCCGTTTTTGGCCTTTTTCGTGAACTGAGGACCCGACCTTGAGCGGTAATTTTTGAACACGGCCGTGCCGGCCTGACCTAATACAGCAAGCGGAGACCCCTCGCAAGTCTCCCATTCGAGTCCGGACGAATTTTGTAGCCACCCCCAAAGGCTATAGCCCACCCATTTTTTCGGCCTTTTTTTTTTCGCTGGGGTTTTGGCGTCGACTGGCGGGCACTTATTTTTTATCGCGGCTGTGCCCGTAGACTGTTTTTGGCACACGGAGGCCCCTCACAAAGTCTCGACCCATTCCGAGTCCGGCGGACGAACTTGGCCAGCCCCACCCCCCAAGGCTATAGCCCACCCGTTTTTTTGGCCGTTTTCTGGCGGACGAACTTGGGGACCCGACCTTCGGGCGGTAATTTTTGGCCACGGCTGTGCCCGCAGTCTATTTTTGGCACATGGAGGCCCCTCGCAAAGTCTCACCCCATTCCGAGTCCGGCGGATGAACTTGGCCAGACCCACCCCCCAAGGCTATAGCCCGCGTTTTCGGCGGCCTTTTTTCGGCGGACGAACACAGGGACCCGACCTTCGGGCGGTAATTTTGAAGGCGGCCGTGCCCAGCGCCTATTACAGCAAGCGGAGACCCCTGCGCGAAGTCTAAGCGCCCATTCAGTCCGGTAGCCAGACAATTTAGCCAGCCCCACCCCAAAACAACCCACCCATTTTTTGGCCCTTTTCGCTGGGGTTTGGGTCCCGACCGGCACTTATTTTGATCGCGGCTGCCGTGGCTGTTTTTAAGCTTTGCGGGCCTCACAAAGTCTCGACCCATTCGAGTCCGGGGGTTTCAGCCAGGCCCCACCCCCAAGGCTATAGCCCACCCGTTTTTGGCCGTTTTCGGTGAATGAACAGGGACCCGACCGCCCGGTGATAATTTTTTAGCCACGGCCTTACATGATCTATTTTACAGCACATGGAGGCCCCTAGCAAATTCTCACCCCATTACGAGTCGGTAGGACGGGCAGCCAGACCCTTTGAGGCTATAGCCCACCGTTTTTGGCCTTTTCGGCCAGACGAAACTGGGAGACCCGACCTTGGGCAGTAATTTTAAACACGGCGTGCCGCTTATTCTTCCCCAGCAACGTAGACCCTACGCAAAATCTCGCCCCATTCGAGTCCGTGACGAACTTGGCCAGCCCCCAAGGCTATAGCCCACCCACACACGGCGCTTTTTTCGCTGGGCGTTTTGGTACCCGACCTTGGCACTATTTTTGGTGGCTGCTGCGCCCTGCGGCATATTTTTGGTGCAGGCCTTTCATAGTCTCGCCCATTCGATTCAGCAGACGACAGCCTTGGTATAGCCGCCCCTTTTTGCCTCTTTCATTGTTGACCGAGCAGGGGACTCGACCCGGTGGTCATTTTTTTGAAGCGGCTGTGCCTGACCTATTTTGGCAAGCGGAGGACCCTCCCAAAGTCTCGACCATTCCGGTCTGGCCAGACGAACTTAGCCAGCCCACCGCCAGGCTATAGCCACCGTTTTTAGGCCTTTTTCGGCGAGACGAACTTGGCGCCCGACCTTCGACCAGTCATTTTTTGCAATGGCGGCGGCTGTTGCCCCGCGGCCTATTTTTGGCACCTGAGTCCCCGCCGAAGTCTCCAGCACATTCGAGGTCGTGGGCCGAACCGGGTCAGCCCACCCCCAGGCTATAAGCCACGTTTTGGCCTTTTTCGCAAGAGTGTGTTGGCGCCCGACGCCAGCACTTCTTTTGGGCGATGCTGTGCCATCGGCATATTTTTGATACACGGAGGCCCCTCGCAAAGTCTCGCATTCCGTTCGGCGGACGAGCAGCCAGCCAGCTGAAGGCTAACCCCACCCCCTTTTTGGCCTTTTCGGCCCGGGCGAACTTGGGACCCGACCTTGGCTTTGATCATTTCTAAGCGTGACTGTGTCCGCTGACCTTTTTAACAAACAGGAGACCTCACAAGTCTCCCCACCCATTCCAGTCCAGTGAGGGCTGACAGCAACCCACCCCAAAGGCTATAGCCCCCGTTTTTGGCGTTTTCCAGCCAGACCGAACTTGAGACCCGACCTTCCGGGCAGTCATTTTGTGCGGCGGCGGTGCCCCATGGCTATTTTTGTACACAGGCCCCTACGCAAAGTCTCACCCCATTCCGAGTCAGTGGACGAACTTGGCCAGCCCCACCCCCCAAGGCTATAGCCACCGTTTTGTGGCCTTTTACGCTGGGGTTTTAGGCGCTAACCGGCACTTATTTTGGTCGTCTGCTGTGCCCTCGGCATATTTTTGGCCTACAGGCCCCTGCAAAGAATCGCCCATTCGGTCCAGCGGACGAACTTGGCCAGCCCGCTGGCTATAACCCACCGTTTTTGGCCTTTTTCGCTGGAGGTTTGTTGACAACCGGGCACTTTTTTGGAGTAGGATATTGCCATAGCTATTACAGCACCACGAGAGGCCCTCATGAAAGTCTCGCCCCATTCCGAGTCGGTGATTGTTTAGCCAACCCACCCCAGGCTATAGCCCACCCCGTGTTTTGGCCGTTTTCCGGTGAGGCGAACGAGACCCGACCTTGAACAGTCATTTTATGCGGCAGTGCCCGCTGGCCTATTTTTGGCACCACGAAGGCCCCTATAGCATCTCAACCCATTTCAGTCGGCGGGCCGAACATCGCCCCACCCCCAGGCGCTATATTACCCAGTTTTGGCCTTTTTTCGCTGGGGTTTGGCGCCCGACCTTCCAGTAGCTTATTTTAGAATGTGACCTTGTCCATGACCCCTATTTAGCACAGGGAGGCCCTCGCAGTCTCGACCCATTCGAGTCGGCCGAACAGCCAACCCAACCCCAAGGCTATAACCCACCCCTTTTTTGGCCCTTTTTCCGGCCCAGGCGAACTTGGGACCCGACCTTCCGGGTGGTCAATTTTAGTCGCGGCTGTGCCAGCATTATTTTAGCAGAGAGGCCCCTCGTAAGTCATATTCGGTCCGTGAGACGAACTTCGCCAACCCCACCAAACTAGCCCACCCTTTTTTAGCCTTTTCCGGCAGGCGAACATGAGGGATGACCCGACAGCAGTTCGCGGTCAATTTTGGTGGCGGCTGTGCCACTAACCTATTTTTGCAGCAGAGGGCCCCTCGCCGTCTCGCCCATTACGAGTCGGCGGACGAACCCGCCAACCCCAAGGCTTTAGCCCACCCGTTTTTAGCCTTTTCTGTAGAGGTTTTGTCCGCACTTATTTTTGGGCGATGCAGTGCCCTGGCGCAGCCACGGCACAGGAGGCCCTACGCAAGTCTGCGCCCTATTCCGATTCAGCAGACGAACTTGGCCAACCCGCTGACTATGCTTGACCACCAGCCTTGTTCCGGCCGGACGAACGAGGACCCGACCTTGAGGCTTATTGCCAGGTCGGCCTGGCCGCAGCCTATACTGACCCCCGGAGGCCCTACATAAAGTTCGGCCCATTCGAGTCGGCAGACGAACAGCCAGCCCCACCCCAAAGGCTATAGCCACCCGTTTTTTGGCCTTTTCGGCTGGGGTTTTGGCGCCGACCTTGGTGCTTATTTTGGGTACAGCTGCCCGCGGCATATTTTGGCACCCAGGCCCCTGGCAAGAAGTCTCACCATTCCCGAGTCCGGCGGTTGAGCAGCCAGCCCACCCCAAGGCTACCGCCGCCCCTTTTGGCCTCAGCAGACTGACTTGGGACCCGACCTTGGTGGGGTCATTTTTAGCGTGCTTTGTGCCAGCGTTTATTTTTAACCAGCAGTGGCCCCTCGCAAAGTGTTGCCCTATTCCGAGTCCGGCGGAAGAACTTGGCCAACCCCACCCCCCAAGGCTATAGCCCACCCCACGTTTTGGCCTTTTCCGTGAGACCCGAGGCGTGGGGACCCGACAACCCGGGCGCTTGTTGTGGGCAGCGGCTTTGTCCGCAGCAATTTTGGAGCTTGGGGCCCCTAAAAGTTTCCACCTTTCAGTCCGACGGACGAACAGCCCCCCCCAAGGCTATAGCCCACCCGTTTTTTTGGCCTTTTTCCGCTGGGGGGTTTTGGCGCCCCGACCTTCGGGCTCTTATTTTTGGGTGCGGCTGTGCCCGTGGCCTATTTTTGGCACACGGAGGTCCCTCGCAAAGTCTCGCCTAATTCCGAGTCCGGCGGATGAACTTGGCCAGCCCCACCCCCCAAGGCTATAGCCGACCCCTTTTTTTGGCCTTGTTCCGGCGGACGAACTTGGGGACCCGACCGCCGAGGCTTATTTTGCAGGTGCGGCAGCGCAACCTATCTTTGGCCACGGAGGCCCTACATAAGTCTCGCCCCATTCGAGTCGGCCCGGACCAACTTGGCCAGCCACCCCAGGCTATAGCCCGCCCGTTTTGGCCTTTTTGGCTGGGGGTTTTGGCCTTCGACAACCGAACTCTTATTTTTTAATGTAGCGGCTGTGCCGTGGCTATTTTGGCACCGCAGGTCCTTTCGCAAAGTCGCCCCATTCGAGTCCGGCGGACGAACCAGCCAGCCCGCTGACTATGGCCCCGTTTTTTGGCCTTTTTAGGCCAGACGAACTTGGCCAGCCTCCCCTAGGCTATGGCCCACCGTTTTTTGGCCTTTTCCGGTAGGACGAACTTGGGGACCCACACCTTGGTGGGTCATTTTTAGGTGCTGACCTGCCGCAACCAATTTTTAGCATGGAGCCCCTCGCAAGAAATGCGCTCCCCATTCGAGGAATCCGGTAGACGGCAGCCAACCCGCCCCCGAGGCTATAGCCCACCGTTTTTAGAAGCCTTTTTCATTTGGGCGTTTTGTGCCAGGTGCTGCAGTGAAAGAAGCAGAATGTGGTTAACCTGTATTACGTGGCCCC
>JAUJEN010000460.1:0-57672 GCA_030448925.1 Citrus cavaleriei | reverse complement strand
TCATTGTACTTCGTTCAGTTACGTATTACTAAAGTTCAATCCGATTCTGCTTCTTCTGCAAGCACCTCAATTTATACATAATTTACTAAGTAAATATGCAGAGTTCAGAATCTAGCAAAAACAAAAGGTGAATTGGATTTTTTTGAGGGCATACCAAAGATGTTAAGTTTGCGGTAAACAGAGAGGAGACAGCAGTGTTGATTGGCGTCCATCTTTTGAGGTCAGGACGATACATCCTGCCAGACTGAACAGTGACTTTTCAAACCTTTCATCTTGCAGGTGATGTATACATTCATTAAGCTCTGTTTCAGTCCCTAGAGCATGTATGCACAGTGGCGCCTACTTGTTGACAGTTCCTCTACAACAGCAAACTGATGACGATAATTGTGAATATATTAGATACATTATTAGACTGATATGGGATTAATTAGATCATCATGTATGCCTCTCAATAGAAATAAAGAAGAAAAAAGGGCAGGAGCCGTTAATTAGAATGCAGGGTGCTGGTGCCACCAATAACCTTAAGAGCTGTCATGTGCTGAAACCATATATTTGCCCCTTAGGCTCTCTGTCTGCTGAGGCTGAAGCCATTCTGATCTCTGCTCTGTCTGACCTCTTCTAATGCCCCTATTATATTTACTTGCGGTTTGTGGCGGCTGAGGGTTACATATTATAATACGAAATAGAAATCAAAGGCAGCAACAAGTTGCTGATCGATGAAACCACCTTTTAATTAGTTATCGATCAAATTAATGATAAGAATGTATATGGGCTTGACCGTCAGTTATCAAGCAGCGCCGACAGTGTGGCTTTCCGAACAACTATTCAGCGGAAGTTGGTGATCATTTGAAGTTCGTGTAATGACATCTATATAAACCGTGAGGTTGTTGGGCGGCCATGCATGAGCAACAGTGCACAACGACACGGCCACCACTCTCGAAATTCGAAATGGATGGTTTTAATTTCTCCAAGAGATAAAAGCTGGCATTTCATCATCACCCAATTGTTTCCCCAAGAACCACCGCCATCAAATATAAATTCAAAAATATATCTAAGATACCACGTCCACTATGCAATAAATTATTAAAATTATGAGATGTGTCTATTTATTTTACAGAATAAGAATATAATTGATAGTTATATAAAATTAAAACTATACATTATCAGCGCGTATATATTAATTGGTTGTATTAATTACAATATATTTAAAATTCATGCATCATCATATTTCGTATGTCATATATATTTATGATTTAACCTATTTTTCACTTTATATATACCTCCCATATAATATGAATAATATATTAAAAATAAGTTTAATTTACCTAAATCAAAATATAAATAATAAAATATCTATTATGAGTAAATTTTAGAAAGTCGAAGGATTAGTAAAAAATATGAAAATAGTTCTTGACGTAATTATTGTGTTAGGTGTGTCGTCATATATAATTGGACATGGACAGTAGTTAACAAAATCCGTTGACTTTACTGGATTCAACAATTCACTTCTACCACGTATTAATTATAATTATACGAAGCTCACAGTTGACTAATACAAAAGTACTTCTGGTAGATTATTCTAACATTATGAGAAATTTCTAAGTAACTGCAATTGGCACTTTATTTTACTTTTATGAGATGGTTTGTTGTTTTGGCATTGTTGGTTCTTTTATAATCAGTGTGATTTAATTTCATTATCAAGTCATCGTTTTGATCTTGATATGGATTCTTTCGTATATGATTGGTGATAACGATAGAGATAAAGCTTTGGTATCCTTATCATTAGTCATAATTATCATGGTTATCTTGTAGTAATATTTCATAGCTTATTATATAAGCAAAGTATATATTGATATGAACCTCATTAATGTAGAACTGTTCGTCCTCAGTTTATTGTTTTGTAATTCGAGCTTTATAAGTCTAACGACTTTTGTATTTAAATTCAATCTTTTCATGATTTCTTGCTTAGCCCATGTTTGATTCTTGTTCTACTTATGTACCAATTCGGTCAATCAATGCCGTCTTCAGCCGAAATAATTATCCTTTGGCGGCTTGCTCAAATTGTGCCTCTTCTTGTGATGCGTAACTTGCAAAAAATATGTTGATGGCACAAGCATTTGTCTGCACTCACTACAAAAGATGAAAATGAAATGTAAAATATAATTAATCCGGCATATAGGAATGGATCGAGCGATCAACTTCTCTCTTGGATTAATGGCTCTCTTTCTCAATCCTTGCTAAATCTCTTTTGTGCACGTTACATACCGCACGTCTTTATGCGAGGTCTTCTTTAGAACAACGTTTTGCTTCCCAAAATCAACAGCGAATACGTGAGGATTCGCGTCTTGAGCTGAATTACTACTAAGCGTAGTGATCTTTTATTCTGATTTTGGGTAAAATTCATTCATTGAAGCAATCTCTCCTGCAGTAGATCTGACTACGGTGAAGACATTTCCATCATTATGAGTATTGGTCCTTTAACGCATCTGATTTGCCTCTGTTCAAGCTAAATTGAAACTCACCCATTTAGTTATCTTCTTGAAGCTTTACTTTTTGAGTCTTGACGTCTCTTCTACATTAGTAATATCCTTATTAAGTGAAGCTCAGCGGTTGTCATGAAAGCCACTCAAGGGTGGCCCGAATAATAAGTGTCGTGGCTTGCGTAATAATGGTGGTGGGTAAAAAATTGGTAATAATTTTTAAGAGGTTTCAATGGTGGTAATGGTTTTCTGAATTGGTCTAATTAGTTACCGTCGTTCACGGTTTTGGTTATCAAAATAGAGGGCTACATGACTCCGGGGCGGTAATTTTCTCTTAGCCAGAATTTCTGATCACATGTTAATGGTCATCAACGACCCCAATGGGTCACTTTCCTTACAGTAATCCAGTTCGATACCAAATCACAGCCAGAAAATGGGTCCTTTCGACTATTGATTGCTACAATCGCATGAATCATGCATGTAAAGTTAAATATCCCTCTAGCGGCTTCTGTAGTAATTTCTACATCCAACATCTTTTAGTTTAAATTGGTTAATGAATGCGGAGTGCTAATGCTCATATAACTCGAATGTCACGAATTTAATGCATCCTCGTGAATTCTGATAGGTGAATACCATCGGTGTGGTGTAGTTAATTAGTTCGGTTTGCTATTAAATCATTGGTCGATATTTACTTATCACTAATTCTTCCTTTTCTTTTAAATGAGTATTTCATCATTTGTCACAAGCTTCGTATCTTTGTCAGTTCATAAATTTTCCTAGCTGACAATGTTGTAGTTCCTTAACTCAGTTATTTTGTTGTACAAGATGGCATGAAGAGACACTTTTCCATGAATTGGTAATGGTGCTGCTCATTTCTGGTGATTTTCCTTCTAGTCATCCATTTGTATGTTGGTGTTCGTAGTGATGCTGATTTGGCATTCTGGCTTGGACATCAACCGATAAAAGTAGTTTAAATAAAACATATCACTTATTATTTTACTCATTTTGGGATCTCGATCTTTTATTTTTTTTGTTACGTCATGTCCTTTGGGAAAGAAAATTAGAAATTACCTTTTCACAGGATCTTTTTCGATTCTCTGGCTTCTGCTGAATTAATACACATTACGATGTTTGGACTCTCTATTAGTTCTGGCTGCAGTTTATAAATATTATGTTATCTTTGTGATAATTTTTTCCAGGATATGTGTGGCTTTATCACCATCTCGTTAAAATCGATGTTTTATAATTTTAAAAGCGCTTCAAATGGTTGGTGAAAATATGTTTCCTTCTTTATTAAGTCCTTGGCCAGTGGTGGTGGTGAATATAATCAATCATCAATTCAGGATTATCTAAATACTCATGGCATTAATCATAAAATCACGTATCCTCGTACGTACGAACAAAATGGTATTCTTTGAGCATCAAGCATAGACAAATTGTTGACATGGGCTTACCTTTACTTGCACATGCTAAAGTACCTACTACTTATTATGGTGAAGCTTTTTGTACATACATATATTTAATTGATGTCTACCGTCTCGATCTTTAAAATTTAGTCACAAGTACTCTTTACTATTTTCTAAAACTCCACCGATATGATTTTAAGACAACTTTGGATGTGCATGCCTTATCTTACATACTTACAATTCAAATAAATTCTGAATTTCTAGAATTTCTAAAATTGTATTTTCTTGGGATACCATTCTGATCATGGATATACATTTTTTCCTTCCGAAACCTTTATATTTATATCAAATCATATTGCTGTGAAAATAAATTTCACTACCGTTGACCATCTGCCTTCAGGCCTCAGAGTGAGTACTTCAATGTGGTCCTGAGGACTCAAATATTCTTTGGATTAATACTATTTTCACATTCAGCTCCATGAACCTACATCACAATCTCATTTAGCTTTCGTCACCACTTCATTTTAATTCACCTTTTCCCCGTTTCCACTATCATCTCGATTAATTCTCCATCGTTAAATTAAGTGCCTCTTTGTCTTCCCTCCCTCCTCCCACTCATCTCAAATACAAATTCTCCTAACCTTAATTGTTACAGTTCAAGTAATAATACAATTCTAAATCATTACATCCTTGCGGCTTCCTTGATACCTTGATATGTATTACTTAGGATACGTATCTTCTCGTCAGTGGTCCCCACTTTCGGCAAAAGGAAACTGATATTATGAAATAAACCCAAAATATGCAAATGTAATTCTGCAGCGTCTTTGTTGAGCCTAATGGTTTTGTACAGGCAAATAAAGGAATCTAGATTAGCGACAAGCAATGGGTGATAATTTAATGCTCTTAAGCACTTGGGTAATGAATTCGCCATCAATGCTAATGTCCTTCCAAATAAATACGTTATGTCGAATTAAGCGAAAAGGCGATGGAAAGTATTGGCGTTATAAAAGCTCGTTTAGTTGCTAATGGTTTCTTCGACCTTTGGCCTTGATTTTTGGTGAGGCGTTGGTCGATGGTTAATGCAATACCGTTCGTCTAAATTTTAGCTATATCTTATTTACCCGATAATTTGCTTTATTGGCGATTAGATGTGCAAATGCTTTCTGCCTTGATTCTTCTGAGAGGATGTCTATATCGCCAACCTGTGGCTTTGTTGATCCACAATATCCTACTTTTGTGTGTAAGCTTATTGATATCTCTGACCAAACAAGCTCCTAGGGCATGGGTTTTCCAATGTTTCTAGTCATTTTAGAATAATTGAAACTGCATGCAGATCACTAGCAGACTATTCTCTATTTATTTATTCATGTATTAGGTGCCTTACATATTTTACTCATCTGTTGATGATATTTTAATTACGGGAAATATGATTGTATCATATTTTCTCAAATGATACATCATGTAAAACAGTGTTCTCTATGAAAGATGCTTGAGTCTGTCGTTATTTTACGGGTATTGAAGCTACTCAATGACAGTAGGAGCTCCACTTGTGTCAAACCAATCTCTTCCTAGATCTTTACATACATACGGATTTACCAAAACCAAAGCCTATGACAACACCAGCGGTGAGTGGTAAGTAAATGCAAGTCTACTGTTTGATGGTGATTTGCACAATCACCCGAATATCACCGATGTTGTTGAGTCAACTGCGATGTCTTTAATCACTTTCGTCAGGATATTTCATTTGCGGGTGTCGGGTTTTGTCGATACGTACATGCGTCCTACAACAACTCATTGAAGATATGCGATTAAGCATCTTACGTGTTGGAAGGTACAACCACTCATGGTACTTTATTCATCAGTTCCAATGGAACTACAAGCCTTTTAAATTACGGCCCTCAAAGTGATCGATGATTGGTATCGGTTCTGGTATTTATTGGACTTAATCTCATTTCTATTTGAGTTCTAGAAGCAAGGGTTTCTCGTTCAATTTGAAAGTGATCTACAGAATGACTTGCTATCTGATGCCTCTTTTATCTTAGTTTTGATCTTTGTTGAACTTACATATTCTACCATGTCCTCATGTGGTGTGATAACATAAGTGCCATTTCCTTGGCCTCGATCATGTTCATACGGACTGCGTCATGTGGAGGTTGACTATCTTATATTAGAAAAGGTTTTCATGAGGGAAACTTGACGTTATATCTCTGTGATCAACTTGTGATTGTCTTACCTAAAGGCCTGTCTAACTTCCCTCGACTTTTATTTGTCTGATTTCCAAGCTTCGGTTGGTTCTTGTCTGCAACAACCGACTTGCGGGGTGTGATAAGTGAAGATAAAACTTAAAATATCATATCATTGGTCTTATCAGTATCTTTGTGGTTATCATTAGTCTTGTAATTATCTTTATGATATCTTGTGGTAATATTTTATATTATGTATCTTAGCTTGTATATAAGCAAAGTATATAAATGCGAACCTCGTGGCCCAGGGCTTACAAATGCGTCCTCAGAGTTTTATGTTTTAATTGGAATTCATTAATTTTATGAGCTGTAGTTACAAAATTAGGAACAATCTCTGAAATATTGGAGCTAATCAATGATACTGTAAAATAGAATTGAATAACGGAAATACCACAAAAAGGCTTGATAGATTTATTATTATCTGGTAAACTTATAGGGAATTTTGAACTTCGAAGCATAGCTGAAGAGATAAATAAAATTTTACCACCTTGAATGGACTTCCATTTTCCTTAACAACTTGAGCGCTAGGCTTGCTTATAGCGATGTGATCGAGGTGCTTGGGAGGGAAGAAGCCATTCTTGTAAATCTCCGTCCTTTAAAATAGTCGTAGAAGTTATATGAAAGGCTCTTGGCATGCCAGAAAATGTCGGAAGAAACCTCCTCTTTCTCCCCAGGCTGTCCCATTGGAGTTCGAGACTTGAGTTGGTGCAAAAATTCGTTACGAATCTTTACCTTGAGAAACGTAAAGAAACCCCAAACATTATATAAAATCCGATTTCTTATTAAGAATTATCAATAATATCAAAACCATTCCCTAATAGGAAACGTGAACAGAACTATGAACTTGAAATGGACAAAATTATGGAAAATTTGAGTCGAAATTGGTTGTAATTACAAATGAAAAAATCTTGACGTTGTACTCCAATGTTGACTTTTTTGCCAACACTTGTTCCCCGCGTTATTTACACTAAGCGTCACAGGTTGTTATGTAAAATCAAATAATATCTATGTACATATAATTTGAATAATATAATATGAAAATTAACTAATCTCAAATTTGTCACCATAGTTACAACATCATCTATACATACTATTTCAATGAGTCTATTAAAAGGGTTATTGAACGCAGTCCATTTAAGAATCGTGTCAACATATTGAGACCATGACCCGACATAAAAAATAAATGGGTTAGGGATGGCAATATGACAGATATGAGTTCGATATACTATCATCGAGATCTACATCCATATCTATAATAAAAATCAAGATTTTTATCTGCTCCAGAACCGTCATGAATCCATGTTTGCTCAGTATCGAGATCCAAAAGAAATATATATATCTTAGAAATATGAAAAAAAATTAAAATTCAAATCTATATGATTGGGTATGATTCTAAACTATTAATAAAACAATAATTTTAGAGTAAAAATAAAGGAGCTAAAATGTATTGGTAACAATTAAATTATATAATTTATCTAAAATATAATGTATATTGTAAACATACTTTTACACCAAAACAAACGATAAAATAATAAAATATCCTTTAAAGTAATTAGGGATTAAAAGATCAGTCTAATATTCTCTTATATAAGTTAAATCGTTCACAATATCTGTAGTATGCCATACGTTCCTACAAAATTAGATGTGGCCCTTATAAATTAAATATGATTTATATTCAGTACTTTATTATTTTAATATGACCTGTTGACAAATATATGAATAACTATATTCTTAAAAAATATTTATTAATATAATAAAATACATCGCCGGTTAATTAGCAGCTTTGAATTTAATCTTAATGCGTATAAATTGCTTTAAATTTGATGACCTTCAAATTATAAAAACAACCTTTAAGTTTAAAGATTTTAAATACATGATCATCTACTAATATGTTATAAATAAAATTTATTGTCATTTATAACTACACAATTGTTAAGAAATTTTTAAAATAAAATAAAATTAAAAAATGAGTGGATATGGATATGGATATGGATTTAGATATTAAGACGTATCTAGACCTACTTCAGATCCGTCTTAGATCTGTACATTGATATTCAAATCCAATCCAAATATGATTCGATTGGATTTGGATCACATGGATCTTGGGTTAGATCCAATCCATTGCTATCATTAAAATAAATTACCTAATAACCTACTTAATATATCTATATATTTAACAAAATTTACAACAAATATTTGCACATTATTATATATATGACCAGAATATTATACATTTACAATATTAAAGTTTTAATTATATATATGTAAATAATATTATATATCAATATTATAAAATATATAAGTCTACCAATATTTCACACATTTAAACTATTGAAGTTCTAAATCTATATAAAATTTTATGAATGAAACACTATTTATATGTTCATTCTTTGAGAGAGAGAGAGAGAGAGAGAGAGAACTATGATCTCAATATTTTGAGTTTTGATTACAACAACCTACACATTGATTTATAATAGAAAATATAATCGATATGGGCAGTGGGATAAATGAGTCAAAAAAACTTTAACTAACCTTGCACAAAAAATTGTATTAAATAGAAGCTAATCGTTTAATAATGCGTGTCAAATTTGACGGTCTAATTCACACTATTTATTTGTATAACCGTATTGGTGTATTGTTAGTAATCAATGGTGTCAAATTTTACCAACTCTAGCTAGTACAACCATCTAGGCACTTGGTGCACTAGAATTATAAACTTGGCCATTTTTCGGTGCCAAAATTTGAAAAAGATTTCTTAATGGAGAGTAAAATATTAAATTGTTAAAATTTATAGTGTCAAATCTTTAAAAAAAAAAGGAACATTTTGTGTGTTAAACAATTCATTAACTAATTTACATAGACAATTTACTGCAACAAACTTATATACAGTAGAATCTCTAAAAATTAATGCTCGATAAATTTATAATCTCTATTATATAATAAATTTTCACCACCGTTCGCTGTGCATCTATCGCCACCGCCTATTTCAATCGAGTCCTTATTGTCCAGCCCTTGTTTATGACCATCACGTACCGTTGATCTAGTTGTGTAACCAAATATGTACTCTGTGAGATCGCTTTTCATTTGGAGTATAAAGGAAAAGTTTGTAGCGAGCAGGCTCGAGTCTTAAAGTTCTTGCAAATATTGAAAACTTGAATCGCCAAGGTTTTTTTGAATTGCACTTTCCAAAGGGTCTTAAAAAATGCTTTCAAAAACCTTTTTCTATTACAAAATTTGATTAGTTTTTTATTTAAAGGTTTTCTATCTTTTATACGGCTTAATTGATCCATTTTGACCATATTACGAAAGGAATTGCAGGGTTTTTTTTAACAGATTTATCTCTTCATTTCATGTTTATTAAGTGAAAAAAAAACTTAAAAAAGGAAATGGAAAAAATAAACAGGTTATAAAAAAGGAATAAGATTCTCTCATAATTTGAACTCTATTGAACTTTTAAAAATCTTTATTAGTAATAACAATGATAATGTCGGTAGATTTAAGCTTATTTAACTTTTTATTTATTAGCTTCTGCGTACCCAAATCAACTGATTGATTATTCTTTCGAGAATATGATGTCGGATAGGAAAAATTTTGATCCTATAAAAAAATGGTTTATGAGTGTATACATTTTATGATTCCTTTCATAAAATTATTTATTTAAATTAAAAAAAAATTGGTTTAAACATTTACAAAGTATAAAGGTTAGTTTTGTAAATATGAAATGATAATAAGCCGAAAAGAAAAAGGAACAAGGGCATCATAGAACCTGAATATCTCCACTTCATTTCCTTACTCGATTTATCCTTCTCTTGAATTTGAAGATCTATTTCTTCATTACCCCCGCCACCTTAACACTAACCCCCACACACAACAAAAAAAGATCAGCGCTCTCACCCAAAAATTTTCCGGACAAGCTTCACTTCCTTAAGCTACGGCAGGGGACTGAGTCTCGAATAGCCACACTCACCTCACCGCTAATTTGACCGTCAACTTCGTATTTTGACAGCTTCCTGTTTCTGGATCTAATCGTAATGAATTGATTTTGTTGATTAGATTGTAAACAATTTAAATGAATCCTCAATCCTTTAATAATTAATTTAATTTTATGCAGAAACGAATTAAAGGATATTAGAATATTTGGAACCGATTTATTTAAAGATTCAGTACGAATTCAAATCGTAATGATTTTAACGGAATAAAGCGACAACACTTGATAGAAGGAAATAAAATGGAATAAGTGCACTCGATAAAGGAAATAAAAAGACAATCCACAAGATGAGTCGAAAATCAAAAGAGATACATGCTGGCGGTTTTATTAGGGCCGGAGAAATCACAACACTAAGTTATCAGATTCGAAGATTTCAGAAGTGGACAAAATAAATACCCAGGAAGAAGAATCCATTCACTGTAAATCCTCCGTCAGCGGAAATTGTCTGACCAGTTATATAAGAGGCTGCAGGCATGCATAAAAATGCTACCAATGAAGATATCTCATTTGGCTTCCCTGTGCGTCTCATTGGAGTTCGACCCTCGACTTCCTTTAAAAATGCCTCATCATTCAGAAACTGCAAATTTATAAGAGGGCATCCTCAATCATATAATAACTTGGGAGAAAAACACACTTTCATTTTTCTTATTAATTTTTTTAACTAATTAATAAGAAAAATGAAACTGCATACATATATATAACATTGAGAATCAGAGTGAA
This sequence comes from Citrus cavaleriei, assembly GCA_030448925.1. Classification (NCBI taxonomy): domain Eukaryota; kingdom Viridiplantae; phylum Streptophyta; class Magnoliopsida; order Sapindales; family Rutaceae; genus Citrus; species Citrus cavaleriei. The sequence continues at coordinate 46,835 of JAUJEN010000460.1, read as the reverse complement.
TAAAATAGTTCTTACAGATTCAGTTAAAGGAGTCCCGACGAACCAAGGTGTGACAGAATTGGTCCTAATATTGTCTTGAGCCCACTCATGCCCAAAATCCTCACCAAGATGGTTCATGGCTCCTGTGATTAACATATAACTAGTTGGGGTTAGAAAGTTCAGTTTAATGTTTAAAGACAAGTCGTAATGCCATGCCTCCCAGTCACGGGGTTCAAAGGGAACAAGACTAGAGCTCATGATATGATGTTGAAAAATGTTGTCAAAGGTCACCTTTCGTAGCTCCATATATGGATCCAGCGTCAACAACTGACACCACCCCACAAACAGAAGACATTAGAACAATACTTGCTGCCCCCGAAGCTTTCAAAGAGGATGTGAGATTGGCACAGATTGTAAGCAGACTCAAAATTGGTAGCCATGAAACGAAATCTTCTGCTGTGTACTCCACGGTCGCCTTTCTTATAGTCGTCCGACGCATTGTTTTATCTAGAGAGAGTCATCGCATACATATACATAAAGACATAGTGATAAGTGATATGGATCGTGTTAATTAGAAGTAGTTAGCTAGTAAAGCTGAAATTAAAACTCACTGCACCACAGGATTAATTATAACAACAATTAATTAATATACGAATATAATTAACACCATATAGGAATCATACGAGAATGTTAAGTTTTCCATCGAACAGAGAGGAGACTTGGTTTATAAAGCTTTCCCGATTCAATTCGAGATGACACATCGCACACTGAACCGGTGACTTTGAAGCCTTTGGTTTTCCAGTCACGTATGCATTCACTAAGATCTGCTTCATTCCTAGAGCATGTATGCACAGTGGCACCAAGCTCAGCCAGTTCCTCCACTACAGCATGACTAGTCAATGCACCAATAACAGAGACAAAAATATGAGCACATGCAGGCAATATTAATAGGAAAGGAATGCATATAAGAGCTAACTAGAGAGATAAGAATCGATTAAGAACCCTAGTCCTTTGGTTCCACCAGTTACAAGCGCAGTCATGCCCTGGACAGTCCATCTCTGATTGAGCCTGCCATTGCCGTTCGTCGGAGGCGCCATTCGAAATAAAGGTGATAAAAGTTAAGTGAACTTCACACACAACTTCAACTTTAAATTTAACGTTTAAGCTAATTAAATAGATTTCTAATTATTATGTCAAAGATTAACAAAGAGTAATAATTTTTAATAAATTATCATTATGAAATTTTCCCATCTCAAAAGAAACACGTGTCTAATTAATTATTATCTCAACTTGCATAGTTAATAATTATGCACCTGAAACAAATCCACCTACGTAAGTGCGTTGTCGTCACCGGTTCAGTGAGGAAGATGGAAACTAAAGTGAGTTACGTCAAAATTCAGATTTTTTTAAATAAAAAAAATTATCCAAACTGATAAATATCGAGCAGACACCATTTGATTGATTATAGATAAAGATCAATTATGAAAATAAAAAGGTCACTAGATTTAGTTCAGATAAGATAAGGTTGTCAAAGCCGGTGACCACAAGGCAAATTCAAGTTGGCTTTGACAAGCCGACCAAAGAAAATGTTAAAAGTTTTGGTGCCGTCCAAAGAAAAAGAAGAAGTTGGCAACAACATTTGAAATATATATATATTAATTTAATAGTCATTTTTTGGCTATAAAAGGGAGAGCTCCCTAATTCATTTGCATCCAATTTTTGTAGAGAGAGTTGAGAGTTGTGAGAAGTAATTCTTGCAAGAGCAAAGAATTTTGTGTGCTTAGTGATTTGAGAGTTTGGGTGTATTATTGGGGTTTTTTTTGGTGAGTTAAAATCTCTAATCATATAGCTCGCTCTTTTATTGTACAAGTATAATATCTTTAACACATGGTGAATGTTGGGTGGTGTAGCGTAAATTTAAAAAGCGGTTCACGTAATTTAACTTATCTATTCTCTTTTTTAAGCATTCTTTTATTTTTCTTCCAATTTTATTTTATCTGCGGTCTCTTGCTTGCGTTCTAACCGTGATGGTATCAGGGGTTATTGGTTGTATTTTTTTTGGAGTCAGTCTTGTTGGCGTGTCTGATCTGGTCTTATTCACGTGTCTGAGTCTTTATTTCACATTATATGGTACTATTATTCCGTATCACGATCTTTGTTTACGCGATATCTGATCTTATTCACGTTTGAAGCGGTAAGAGAATGATTCAAGATCGGGAATTTTGTAGTCAGCGGGGAATAGTGGTGTGAAGTAAAAAACAATGGTTTTGTACATATACATGCTCTGGAAAGGATTACATCATGAGGCGAAAAAAAAAGCTTAAGGATGGATTTTAAGTGGGGCCAATTTAGACCCTCAGGTCTTTCACAGGTAATGAACTTTCTACTTTGCGTTCTCACATTACTCACATGACTATTCAAAGTGTACTTACTGCAATAGTATTTATCAATAAACCAAAATGGTGAAAGTATGAAATTGAGAAAATTTAGCAAAATAATTTTCGTTATTGAAGAAATAAAAAATTGAAAACATATTGAGAAAAATAATTGCTTGGCATTATTGATTGCAGAAAGGCTATGGAATGGCGTGACAAGTGGAGCAGAGATAGATGTAGCATATTTAGAATCTACACTTTGGCACTTGCGGATGGAAGTAAGCCTCCGGTGTGGCGAGAGAGAACTCTGACGTGAAATTTGGGATACTCTTTAAAATTATACGAGGCCAATTTCTGCTGACGTAAAATATTTTGCTTGAAGAGAGCTACATGCTATTCGAATGGCGAATCTGATGGTGACCGATCACGTGACACTTTGAGACTACATTTTCCTGACTCTAGCGTTGTCGTGCAATAGAGGTAAATGAACAACAAACCTGCTGAAATACCGCAGTTCGTGAAGTCTGCAGTTAAATATCAATCCCAAGTAATCGGCGAACAATCCGCCAGACGTTGATTTTTTCGATGATGTTGCGATGACCTCTAAATTATTAAATGAGGGAGAAGCGGTGGAAAAATAAAGAAAAGCGAGATAAACAAGCGAGTTGCCTTAAGCGGGCTATTGCTATCGGTGATGAGAGAGGAGATCAGCGGAGCGTGGCCCCGGTAGAGTACGCGATAATGGTATATCGAAAATCGAGGAAGTAAGAAGAATGTTAAATACTATGTTGTGGCAAGAAAGACGCGTCGAGAAGAGTGTTGGAGTAACGGGAGAAGAGAGGGCAAAGAAACTGGTCGTCAAATGCTTTCGAGGGGTGTGTATAGTACCTCGGATGGCAAAATTCTCTGCACATGAGCAACTATATTTGACTGAGCATGAAAAGCGATTGTCGATCAGAAGCTTATAAACTCGGGAATACTGGCGCGCATGACCTTTCGGAAGAATGGTTCATGGCGTATAAACTTATGCTCTGGGAGGATCTGTATATATGGGAGATTATATCATGCACTTAGAGATCAGCGGTATTGGTCTTATCAAAATAAAAATGTTTGATGGTACAATTCGCCAAGCACTGGTGGAGATGAAGTACGACATGTAAAGCGACACTTTGAAGAAAAATCTATTGTCTTTGGAGACGAATGGATAATCATTGGGTCTGAAACTCATGTGGAGAATGGAATAATGAAGATCGTTAAAGGTAAAGCTTGTATTGATGAAGGCATAAAAGATCGGTGCTAATCTATTCATGTCTTAAAGGAGAAACACTAGGACGGTGATCGTTAATAAGCGTCAAATGGAAAAGTCCAGCGATGATGTGGCATCTCGAACTTGGTCGCGTGTCGAACAAGGTTTGAAGATTCTGCGAAAGCGAAAATTGCTTAGGGGCTCGAATAGAGAGGTAAGTTTACGTTTCTTGAAACGTTGTGTTACTGAAAGCGACATAGATTAAAGTTCGATCGAATCTATTCTTTGAAATAAATGCATTATAGACTTGATTCATTCGATGTTTAGGGAATCGGCGGATATATCTATGGGAGGTCTGCAAAGTATGATGACTTTCACCGTTGATGATTATTCAGAAGATGTGGAATTGTATCAATTAAAGAAAATCGAGATGTATTTACCCAGGTGAAAGAAAGAGGACAATGCAATACGTGGTGGAACTTGAATCGAGGCAAAGATCAAAATTAGCTTGAGACTATATTGGTGGAGGGAAGTACTCTGAGCCAGTGGAGAGTTTCTCTTGCTACCTTGGCAAGAGTATTGACGATTCGCTGGTGGCATACATCCTCGACGAAAATGGAGTAAGCGAGGCGGATAGAACTCTTGGTGGATGGGCATATTTGAGAAATTTCTTGGTACCCAATTCATTTAAATGAGAAGCGGTAAAGCACTGTTGCATTATACTGATGATCCGTCTACGAAATTAAATTTGAAGACAACGCGATGAAGATGTGGAATGAAAGCGGTGATTATTCTACCTACACGCATTGGATGTCCTGTGATAATGCGTGATGTATAATAATACGAAAGTTAACAAGAATGGATCGAAAATCTAGAAGATGCTTCTTGGGGTATCTTGATGTAGTAAAAGGGAATTATCGTCGTAAGACACGCCCACAAAGATCGTCATCGGCCCGAGAGATGTTATTCTGCTAGAAGATCGGCTGAAGGAGGAGATGAGGATGATGAGGAGTGAAAGAAAATCGAGGAGACTATCTGCGGTATATATGGAAAATAATCCAGGAAGATTGATTCTTGAGCGTACGAACCACGAAGAACAAGAACCCGATTGAGTCCAGAGGGCTTGAGTTAGAAATTGGGACTCATTCGTGAGAGAGGCAATGGCCAACGGCACGTGTATCGGAAGTATGTCGCTACGAGAGATCAATACGTTGCATATTGTTTCTAACGTAGATGGAGGCATGACTTCCGTGGCTTTAACTTATTTCGGATGTTGCTTTGTGGATATTGTAATCTGAGAAGAATTAAAACATACAAAGAGACAAGACATGGAACTTGCAGCTTACCGCTACGGAAGAAAAAGCCATTGAAACAAATGAATTACCCACCAAGATCAGCGTGATGGCAAACCAAATGGGCGGTTAGTGCAATTGGTGAAGGATATGCTCGGAAAGAAAGTGGGCGTATGAGTTTTAACGAGGATATTTTCTCCTATGGTTCGACTAACAATCGAGTTATCTTGGCGATGTGTCTTCGTTTGACTTATACTCTTCGAAAGGGGGTTGGATGTGAAAATGACGCATTCTTGTGGAGAACGAAGAAGAAATATATATGCTCAACAAGGTTTTGCAAAAGCGAAATGAGAACTGGTTTTGTTGAACGAATCTTTATCTGATCTCAACGGTGGCAGGTGTTTGTATAAGAGATTTGATTCAACCATCCATGAAACACTTGGATACAAAGTTCGATTAGAGACGCATTATCGTATTCTGAGAGGTTTGAGATAATGATTTCATTATTTCTTGTTGTCACGTGAACTGACATATTGTTAGCAGAAGCCCCAACAAAAGATCGAGTCCAGAATTGAAGCCGCGATTGGCCTGGGAGTTTGAAATGAAGGAGCTGCGGGACCCGTGAACAAAGATTCTAGGACGTAAATTCGAGACAGTGAAATAAACAGGAAGATTTGGCTTTTAAGAATTGCTTGAAAATCTTGTAGGTACAGCAAGGCTTATGCAAGATTGTAAGTCAATTCTACCCCACTTCGCACTTCAAATTATCCTCAGTATGTGTCTCTAGCACGATAGAGAGAGAAGATGTCTGGTCGTCAGATGCATCAATGATTGGGAAGTTGATGTTCAATATTATATTTACAAGACCGGACATTGCACAAATAGTGGGCCAAGCGGTTAGTCGATACATAAGCTGAATCACAATTGGAGAACATTGGATAGTAGGCGTGAAGAGGATTACGAGATACATCGAGAGGAACCTCGGATGTCATTATGTTATGGAGGATCGAGTTCTTGTCGTGGCTATGTGGATTCGTGATTTTGCGAGATCTTGATAAAGAAAATCCCTCTGGTTATGTATTTTACACTTGCTGGAGCGGTATAAATTTGGCGGGTTTCAGACAACGTTGTGGTTTTACTCTACAATTGATTGTAACTATATCCTAGCGAGCGGTACATAGCCATTCTGCGAAAGCTTTCTAAGGAAAATTTATTTGGATACAATGGTTATTGGAGGGCTCAACGCAAACAACGGAAAATTCACATGTTTTATGACGGTGGTGCCTGCACATTGCAAGGAATCCAGTAACTTTCATTAGGAAACAAAAGCTAATACGTAGGAGTTTATCAACGTTCGAATGATAGTGGAGAAGCGGAAATGGACTTTACGAAAATCCATACCAAAGAGAACGCAGAGATGTTTGATCAAAGTCGATAAATCTTGATAAGTTTATAAAAGATATCTTCTTACTGGCCCTCGCGGAGAACGTAGACAACACGACATGATTATGGCGAGCGAAAGGATGGTGTGGAATTGATCATTTCTCAATCGAATTCCGAAGGGAAGAAAATGTCGAAAGCCGGTGGCACAAGGCAAATTCAAGTTGCTGACAAGCCACGAAAAATGTTAAAAGTTTTGGTGCCGTCAAGAAAAGAAAAAGTTAACAACATTTGAAATATATATATATATATAATTTAATAGCCATTTTTGCCATATAAAGGAGAGCTCCAATTCTGTGAGAGTTGAGGTTGTGAGAAGTAAATTTGCAGCAGCGAGAATTTTATTGTCTTCCAAGTAGATTTCGGAGTTTGGAGTATATTAGGGTTTTGGGGTGAGCTAAAATCTTGAAATACTTGTAACTCGCTTTTCACTTAGTATAATATTTTCCTTTATAACCCGTCTTGCGTTCAAGGCGTAGAAATTTAGTAGCCAAACCCGAGTCAAAGCAATTTTTGGTATTCTTTTGTGTTGTTCTTTATTTCTTCCAATTTTATTTTTCATTGCGCTTCCTACCAATTTCTAACAAAAGGTGAGATGCATTGCCGTGATCCAGTGCAGATTTTATTGGATCTAATCCTTTTGATAGAATCCAATAACAGCGAAATTAAGGGCATCCTTCCAGCAAGGCGATATTAAGATTACTATATATTCTAATGAAAATTGTTCGTTTCTTTTGATTATTTTGTTGATGCTGAAATCTAATCGTCCTTTGTTCGATTAGATTATTCCACTAATCTTGCCAGGTATAATTCGATGAGTAAGATGTGCTCCTCCACCTTGATGATTGACCTTACGAGATTGAATTACCATTTTTCTTTTTTCTAATCCCCGTTCCTCACGTAAACGCGGATCGAGACGCCGGAAATAGTTTTACCGGTTATAAACCCTCCAAATCTTAGAGATTAGCCAAGCTGAAGATGTTTAAAAAAGCTTTATGATTTGTTGTGCTTTGAGATTAGTTACAATATTTTAATCAATGAGATATCTAAAGTTTGGATATAAGAATTCGATAATGAATTTGCGAGCTTTCCCTTTTCTCTCAATTTTGTGTCTCATATTCATGTATCTGGTCCTCTTGAAAGCCTTTATAGCGGTAAGTCATCCCAGCGATATGGTATTAACCCCATTTTCGGTTTTTAAATTGATGATAGACCGCCGTGGTGCCGACCACCACAGTAAAATGGAGTAAGCGGGATGTCATATTCTCCCAACGGTGATTCGGGGGCGGTATCACAGAAATTTGTTGAGATACGTATGTCTACTCTTTCTTTGGGTGATGAGTATATAGTGCAGAGTGCATACGTATCGCCGTTACATGCTCATGCTTTCTGGCCAGTTGGCATATGCCCTGTACATGATGTTTTACGGGGACTGCTTTGCGTGCCACGTTCGGTGAGGAGATTTGCCTCGGGGTGAGAGGATGAGGACATGGTAGACGGTAGTGCCTCGTTACTGACACGATCCGCCGGTTTACGGTCTTGCAGATGAGCAGGTTGAGATTAGAAATTAAGAATTGGATGCAGCTAACCTGGAAGCATTCTACATGGTCATGTGTTGTGATGGACCTGGGGTGGCGTCTGCCCCCCATTCAAGTTCTCGGTCAGTATGGGCCCGTGGTCACATGCATTCTGTTTACGATAACTCATCATACCGTCAAGTTGATGGTGGACCCGAAGATAATTTCTTCTGTTAGAGGGTTTTAGCTGCAGTGGGCTTTAGAGGCGTATCAATACACATTTGGTGACATCTCATCATGCATTTTAATGGCTGGCGTGTCACTTTTGCCCTTCGTATTTGAAATTTGAAGCTTGATGCTTATATGTCCATCGATCTGTGGCGATTGGTGACATCAAGATCCACAGCGTAAACTGACTTCTCTTTTCGTCTTTGTCTTAAATCCTAATTGGAAGCGCCATTACGTTAAGGTTATCGATTCATATTAATTGCAGTTTCAACTCTTTCTTTGGACCTACCTGCAGCACTTTTCTGTTAACACCCCATATACTTTTCGCTTTGGAGACTCTCGTTTGCTAAACTCTTTCTCCCGCAACAACGCTTAGTATTTACCGGTGTTGATCTATTCAGTGTCGCCTAAGCCTTACAGTTATTGCTATTTCGTTCTCAGGTTACATATTGTCCTTTTGTACCGATATACTTGGATTTGTTGTGCTTTCCCTTTTGACCGGTTAGTATATCAACAAGAAAGAGAAAATTAATTGTAGATGAGGTATGAAATGAAGAGGCATTACAAGTTTATTAGGATGTGATCCATTATACCCTCTCTACCATGATTAGCCCGCCTTATAATAGAGATACCCCTGAGTACCCTCGTCCCAAGACCATTTTTCCTTCCCTTGATTTTGAACCTATGGGAAACCGTGGTGGACGGCCGGTCGGGTTGGTGAAAAATCACCGCAGTTAAAGAAATTTGGGGTCACGATGAAAGGGTGATGGTGAGAGAGAGTAGTTCGAGCCGTGGTAGAAAGATCTCTCTCTGCACCCTCTAAGAGATACCTCGGTGCGTAGGATGGCGGATGCTTACCGATTGGTCATATTACTTGTGCCACTTTACCCACTTTGACACCAACTCGACTAAGAAATCTTTATAATATCCCTGATGACGTCCTCCTTGTTATCCTTAGGAAATGTAATGTCCCTAGTCGACCTCCTAAGGGGTATGTGACAATGCATTTAGAGAGCTTGAGTGCCGAGCTTGATTGTATTTTGCTGGATATTGGGTGGCATGTATCGGCTCAGTCGACTTCAATTGAACCTTTGAGCGGGTGGAGGTTCTTTCGACCTTGTATGTGCTTATAGGAAAGGTGTGTGGACTAAAGACATTCTCGCATTGGAGTAAAATATTTGTATATCAATTTGAGGAAGCAGATCAGAAAGGAAGCATCTTTGGTACTCACTTATGTCAAGCTCTGCAAGAGAGCCTATCAAACTCGCCCGCCGACTTTCACCTCGTAAAAAGTGGAAGCAATTTTTTTTCTTTCTTTGGGGAAAATTGGGTGTCTGCGATCGTTTAGCAGTGGTGTATTCACGGCGCTTCAACGCCGCTTATGCTGAGTTGTTTATTTTTACGTACAACTTTTCGTCTCTGCTGTCACTTGAAACATTTGGTTCTTTTTTTGTTTATTAACTTTTCCAGTCGTGGGACTGGTCAGAAACGATGGCGATCCGCTTCGGGGTGAAGCCCCTCTAGTGAAATGCTGTCACATCAAGATCTCCGTATAATATCAACAAATCTTGTGCAAATTGGACGCTTATGTCGAAAGAAAGCGTGCTTGGGGGAATAGCTCTAGAATCCCCACTCCCGCGAAAGAAAGTGCCAACAATATTGGATTCTTCTAAAGGCTCGCTCTTTTTCACTCTCCCCACCATCGAAAGCAAATAGAACCATGGGGGGAGAAGGTTTACGACAAAGTCGCGAAGTCGGCGCTGAGATCATGGAGATCGATCCTCTCCTCTTCCACCTCGGGATCATGGTGACTATTTGACCCCGTACCAGAGGGACTATGGCAAGTTAGTGGGACCCAAAATGATCAAGGATATTGAGAGCATGAATCTTAGCGAATTGATTGGTTTTATTCAGAGGGTCTCTTTTAAATTAGGCCCTTTTAGTTCATGGTTCTTCTTCTGAAGAACAAGTCCACGCCATTAAGCGAGAGGAGACAATGTCGGACAACCAAGACTTGAAAGGTGTGCGGCCGTCCATTTGATCGCTTCGAGGAGAAATTGCTTTCGATCGCTATGCATGAGATCATGGACCGGAGAGAAAAGTGACCATTCTTGAGTCCAGACTCTTCAACTCGAGCGAGTTGGGTGATTTGAAATCGATCTCGGACTGCCAAAGTGGGCGAATGCTGAAGAGCGCCTACGAGGAACCAAATCAAATCATGGCGAGCAAGCGGTGCGTGACTGAAGAAGGTGTTGTGCAAATTTAATGAGCTACATAAGCGCTTTTGAATCAATGTAGTATATAGACCAATGGTAATGTGAATTATCATCCCATGAAATAGGTGGATTTTAATTAATGTGTAGAATTAATTTTGTAAATGGGTGATTGGATTGTGGTGGAAATGATTTGGGATATCTTTAAAACTTAGAATTAAATCGTAATAAATTAAAAATTCCAAGTGGAATTGAAATGGCGAGAATAAATTGAAGAGAATATCGATTAAATTGACGTGCCGGGTATGCGGATCAAAATGTCATCGTAAGCCATGCATCACGGGCTAAATAATCCGTATTAATGCAATTAAATCATGAGGGGAATCCACGCCTCATGAACCCTTCTAATCAATATGGTGCTAAAAAGAGTGCGAATAATAACCTTATACTGTAGAGGCTACAGAATGGGTGCCAACGGTAATTGTCTGAACAAATCAGTATTATTTATCGACGATGGTCAAATCATCCACAAAACTGGGGAAAAAGAAAATAAATTTACCAAAATAAAGCGTTCATGGACACGTGTTGAGACTTCACGCTTGTTGACTTGAAAGAAAATTAAATTTCTTCATGGAGTGGGCCAAGAGGTTGAAGTAAATGGGAATTTATTAAATACAAAGAAAATGAGACAAGACGAGAAATATGTAAAATGGATCCCAAAATGGATTCGAGATATCAAATTAGAGGAGGCCCGCTTTTTATGATACTGTGGGTAAAATCATGACCTTCGGATTAAAAAAGCAGTTTGGGACGCTCGAGGTTAATTGCTACGTCATCGGGATCAACGATCTACACGGTTTGACGCGCCAGGTTGACCACGGATGAAACGATATACGGTTGTTGTTTCCAAACGATTGAACAAGAAAGCGTTTGACGGATGAGCACGATCGCGGTTTTGGTTGAAAATAATCACATGTAGCTTGATACATCTCAATAGCGTCATGAATTTTAAATCAGACATTTGATTTCTTCAGTCTTATCGTAATGGCAATTACATAGAATTTTATTAGCAGGATCGTGACACCTCGGCCGATCATGCCATCGTCCAACATACATCGGGTGGCTACGGATCTGGTAACAAAACGATGCATCTGCCGTTATGCTCGTGAATAGTACGTACATGTGAATAGTGTCGTTTTCTTTTATAATATCCTCCCAAGGTTTTAGGCGAAATCTCCGAGTTCAAAAAGTGATGTCGTTTTTCTTCGATCTCTATTATTGTGAAATGACTATAATGCCCTCAAAATACATAAATGCCTTAATTAAAATAAAACACGTAATTAAATCACAAAGAATGTTAAATACAGCCAGTAGGGTTGTTAAGTAAGATTAGGGAAATGTAAAATGACGGTTTTTCTCCTTTATAAATATGCATTTTCTAACACTTTTCAATGAAGTGGAATAACTCTGCAGGCTTGCGCTTTTGCTTTAAAAGTGCATATGTCTTTGTCTTGGGAAGAATATGGGAAGCTTCGCAAACAGGCAATTTGGAAGCGCGAGTCTACAGTGATATAGTCCAGATTAGGGATGGAACCGGAGGACGGGACCGGTGAGAGCTCGTGGTGGGGAGAAGCGAGGAGAAGAATGAGGATCGTACGCGAGGAAGTCGACCTGATCAAACCTCATAGCTCCTCAGAAGTTCTTTCATTCTTGAATTGTTGATCCTCGCCCTACTTTGAAATTCTGGCGCCATCAATCACCGAGCCTCACAATCCCTAACCTTGTTTTCTATGTAAATTCTGGATTTTTGTTTGTTTGCAAACGTTTGAGTGGTTATAAACCTTTGATGATTTCTAGTTGCTTTCTTGCCATAGTTATGCATTTAGGTTGTTTCTGCAAATTACCTTGAAAAATATGCCTGCTTGTCTTTTGAAAGTAAATCGAGAACGTAGACAATTTCGCTATATTTGATTTAGAATTTTATGCTGTTGGTCATTGAAACGATAAAGCGAGAGTTGTACAATATTTGCCTTTCGTAAATTTATAGAATTTGTATCTTTGGTCATTTAAGGACCCAGCGAGAATACGATGCATTTCGTTAGTAAAATTTGTAGAATTTTACCGCTCTTGGTTCTTCGTGACCAAAGCGGCTTAAGAGCAAATGTTCACGCATAAAAGTAAAATTTATAGAATTGCATTAAGTCGCTGGCGACGGCTTTGAAGAATAAATCGTGAATATGCACATGTTTACTGCATAGTAAATACCTTGTAATTCTTTACTGCTTTGGTCGCTGAAACGGTAGCGAGGAATAGACATTTGCTTGACTTAATAAATTTAGTAGACTTTATGCACTTTGGATCTAATGCGAAGCGGTAAACACTTTGGTTGCCTAAGGTTAATAATTTTAACCTGCTAGGACTTTACTTTGGTCCTTTGAGCGGTGACCGAGCGAATGAACACTGCTTGCACTTAACAAATTTAATAAACTTTACCTGCTAATCCTTTAGACGACCGAGCAGGAATAAGCACCTGTTTGCCTTAATAATTTTAGTAGACTTTGCCTGCTAGTCCTTTAGACGACCGAGCATGAATAGACACTTGCTTGCCTTAACAAAATTCATCTAACAAGGGAATTTTGTGTTGAGTTCATCTTTATTAAACTTTTCATGGATTACAAGAGGTGAAATACATGCGTGTGCTACAATTCATCATGCATTTAACAGAAATAGCTTGGCAGAATAAAACTTGGTAAAACGCTTCGCTTATTGGAAATATTTCTTCAAGTGCTCAGCGGTCCATTTATCTTACATCTCGTCCGTGCAGGTGGGTAAATTAAAATTTGTAGCTCGGGCGATTGTTGATTACCATACGGGTCCTCCCACTTCGGGCTGAGAACTCCATGATTAGGCTCTCTTGTGTTCTGGTTCACTTTTCTAAGTACCCAATCGCACTTTGCTCGGCTTGCGCACTTTCGTGCGTACGTTATTGTAATAACGCGCGTGTTTTTTGTTGGCATTGGTCGTTTCCTACCTGCCTGCTCTTTTTCCTCAGCAAGTGCATGCTTTCCGGCATGAAATCTGCTCATCATTTTGTTTCTCGTCGAAATATTCTGTCTGATGCATTCTCACCCCAATTTCTGATGGGATTCTACCTCGTGATCTAAATGAGCGGGTTTCTCCGTGGCATTTGTGGGTTGTTTGGTAGCTTGCATGCTGCTCACTAATAAAACTCAAGTTCATTTCTTCTCTCCAGGCATGGTTTTCAGGAGCTTATTTATAACTTTGTTGGCTGCTTCTACCTGCCCGTTTGCCTGGGGGTGTGCCGGTGTACAAAACTGTTTTGGCAAAATTCTCTGAAATTGTGGTTGTCAAATTGCCTCCCATTGTCCGTTATGATGGCATAGGGGATTCCTTATCTGCAGATGATATTCTTCTAGATAAAATCAGTTGTCTTCTTCTCCGTGATTTGACTAAAGGCTTCTACTTCTACCCATTTAGTGAAGTAATCTATAGCCACAATTGCATGTGGCGCTCGCGCTTTGGGTAATGGAGCGGTCGGTCGATCCAGTTGGGCAAAAGGCCATGGAGATGACATAGCGGTTAGCCTTTACGGGGTTGGCCGAGGAACATCAAAGAAACTGGCTTCTACAATTTTTGCCATCCATTGCCGCGTCATTAGTGCGTAATGCGTCCGAAATACCCGCAAGAAGTGCGCGAATGGCGAAATCGCTTGCCACGAGTGGTTGGCGTGATATTCCAGCCCGTGAATTTCCCTCGGCGTAATTTGCCGTAGTCATCAAACATCTCGGGAGAGGGCAAAGTGAATCTCGGCGTTAGAGTACCCGTCATGGCGTATACCTTCAGCATGCCCGAAATTTCAACTTCGCTGTTTATCCTCGGTAAAATGCCGCCAGCGGATGTATGAGAGAATTGGGGTCCGTCAGGATCTTTTCGGTCTTCACCGCGTTAATTCTACCTCCTCCTCACATGGTGGCGAGGTCCTTGATGGGATAGCTTGAAGTAACTTCGGATCCGCGGTGCGGCCATTATGCGTAACATCCGCTCATTGTCGGATATTCTCGCTTATATTCTACCTCTTGGAAGGCTGTCAATATCTGTTTTGCATAGCTTCTTCAAATAAAGCTCAATCTATTTCTTTAAATTGGAATTCGTTATTTGATTCACGACTAAGCGAAGTCTGCTCGGTTTACCGTTCTGCTTTCATGTCGTGTGCCGAATGGCCGAGTGATGAAGGCCCGTAATCGCTGATTATTCGTGTGGAATTTGAACCACTGCGTATATTGACGACATCGGCCCGCCCACTCGGCCGATATTACTACTCACTTGGGACCCTTATTTCGTGACCCATTCCATTACTACCCACACCCTTACGGTTTCTACGATTCAACGGTTGTTCCTTCGAACTTCGTTCCAGTTGCGTCACGGTCAATAAAATCAGCCAAGGCTTGGGCTTTGATTGCTCCTCGAGGTCATAAGATAGGTCGAATTCGGCTTCTGGACCGTTTTACTAACCGACCAAATGCATCTGGTTTTAAGGCGTTTGAAAGAGGTTGGGTTCGTATTATTATCAATCGGTGGGCCTGAAAATATGGTCTGAGCTTGCGTGCTGCCGTTATTAAAGCGGCGCCCGTTCATACGTCGGTGGATATCTTTTTCGTCACGGGGCCTTTTGAGTGTATCTGCGTGTTGCTTTCGCCGCGCCTCGACTAATCAGAAATTTGGTAACCCGTTTAGGAGCGTACTTAAATATAATGATAACCTCGTCACCCTCTCTGTCGATATTAATGGGGGCCTTTGGCAAGATATTCTTGTACCTTGCCCAAAATGCCTCCATTTCGCAAATCCACTCCATTTTCTTTATAGTTTGGAAGAAATGGTGACACTATCCGTGTCTGCATGAGATGAACCGATTCGATGTATTAAACTTCTGAAGACTCTGCGCTCAATTGTTAGAGGACTTCTATTAACACCCGTATTTTTTTAGGTTGGCCTGTCGCGGTGGCTCACCACGAACCCCAAGAATTTACCAGAGCTAACCGAATGCACATGATTCGAACTTTTACTTCCTTGACGATTGAAGGTCTCTTTAAATTAACTTCGCCCCGTGGTATTGGCTCTGAACTTGATCATATATCGTATAGTAGTGTGACGATCCAATGGCTTGAAAATTTTATTCACCAACCTTTGATAGGTAGCCCTTGCATTTTTCAGGCTAAAGGGTATCACTCTGTAGCAAAACAAGCCCATGTTAGTTATAAACGTGGTACTCTCCTCATCCGACTTGTCCATGGGTATCTGGTTGTATCCCGAAAAGGCAGCCATGAATCTAAGCGTTGTGTAAAGCGGCGACGGTCAACCAATTGATCTATTTTAGGTAGGGAAAAGCCATCATTTGGGCAGGCTTTGTTAAGGTCTGTGAAATCCACACACATTCTTCATTTCCCATTAACCTTTTTTACCAACACCACATTGGAAATCAACTCTGGGTATTTAGCCTCCCTTATGAATCCTGCTCTTAACGAGCCTACTTTATATGGCCTCGTCTGCCGGTTAAAGCATACCATTTTTGCCTGTTCGCGGTGCTTACGCTTTCTGATTGCCAACTGTGGCAAGCTACCGAGATTAATTCTGGCACGTGTCCTCGTGCGACCGTGACAAATATCTGCATTTGTACAGGCACTTTACCATTCGCCTTGTTGCCTCACCGATCAGGCCAGATCCTTACCACTTTGCTCAGGTCATTCTTGCTCACCAAAACCTCTTCCAATTTCTCCGCTGGTTCCTGGCGACCCTTTTTAGAGTCTCCTCGGTTATCCAGAGTGGTAACTTGTAATGTTTCATTGGCGGCTGTAACATAACAACTCCTCGCCATTCTCTGGTCTCCTTTTACTACGCCCACAACCCCGTTCACTCTGTATTTCAACGCCAGATAATGCGTGGATATAACACATTGGCTTACCCTCATGAAAGGTCGCCCCAGTATTATCTGGCCGGGTAAAAGCTTTCTCTTACAAAGTCCGTATTTTTCAAGCGGCCCGATCGTACGATGTCATTTCGGCGATCCCCATGGAGGTCCATCGTCCTCCTCCAAACCCTTTCAAGGATGTGTTCGTCCGTTCCAATTTCAAGTCCGCAATTCCCATATCATCTAGGGCGAAAAGCGTATGTTTGCCCGTATCCTGATACGAAATTCTTTACCGTCACCGTCACCAATCGGTGCATCGCCGGTATAAAACACCCCTTCGTCATCATTTGTCCACGTAATGGGAACTTGCCTTAGCCATAACGACTATTGAATTAAGCATCTTTCTTTGGTGGGCGTATCTCCATAATTCTTGGTACTATTCAATCTCCGATATGGCCGGCCTGCTTTATCCACGAATAGTTGGTATTCGCTCGAGATCTCTCGACTCCATCCCGTATATTGTGATTGATGATAGGAATCATCATCTCGTCAATGGTTTATGCTAAATCCTCGCGATTTTTTCATTATCACGTTGGTGATAGTATGACCGTGGCGAGTATCGTGGAATTCTGAAATCTGTTTTTATCGTTTGTGTGGTTTGAATTCTGAGGGGCGGGAGGATATATGAGCTCGCGAAATCCTCATGATCCTCTCGTACAACTCCTTCAGCAAAAATTTTTCAACAGGTGTCTTTGTTATCATGACTATCAATCAGTTGGTTTCTTTGTCGTGGAAACTTCGTCCCAATTTGGGGGCTGGGGTGGCTTAATACGCGGATTAAGTTAACCGCATTCTTTACTCTTGAGGTATTGTATTGATATGGATGCAGCCATCTGTGAAATTTCTTCTTAGATTAAAGAATGGGGAGCGTTAAGTTAATTGTGTTGGAGGCTTATTTGGTCTTTGAATATTGTGTAAGGCGGGACCAGATGCTCCCATTGATGATTCCCTCGCTTTCGACACACTTCCTCGGTGTTCTCTTACTCCTTTCGCCTCGGCTCCTCAGGTTGTTCACTTCTTTATCCTTAGTTTTCTCGTAAGCCAATTTCTATATCTCTCGCTTCGTACTGAATAATTACGAATGATGGGGTTTCTCCAGGATTATCGACATATCTACCATGCTAACCCTCTATGCCTGCGGGTGATTAAAGCCCAAATCAGCGCATCCTGATATCTCACAAAATCGCGAAGGATTTGTGTTCTCTTCTTCGTCCAATTCCATTATCGTTCTGCGAAATTTATTGCTCCGGCGGAAGCGCTTTCGCGACTCGCGCGCTTTCCATATCTCGCTATCTTCCCGTAGTACTTACGGTACCACTCTCGGGCTCGTCCTTCTAGTGTCAATGGGAACACCCTGCGCCTGGCGTATGTTAACCACACCGTCATGTCATTAAGCTTCAATATGCACGGTCAATTAAACATATTTGAGGTCGGAAGCGAAATCTCTTGGGATCGCGTACCCGTGATCTCGGTGATGGAGATTAACCCGTCCGCATTATCCTCGGCATTTCGGAGGCTTTCTCTTGCCCTGGATCTCATCCATCCTTGCATGACCGCACCTCACCTTCCGATTAAAGCGATGCAGTCGAATAAAGCGTCATTGTTGATCTTGCTCACCTTCCGGCGTTATGCACGTACTGACTCACTTTCTCAGCATTTACTCATTTCGCTTCTATGGCGAGGCATTGGTCTCTCATCCCGTCCGCGCTCTCATGGTCCGTCTGCCATGTGGATGCACCCGTGGGTTGCCCTCTGTGGAGGAATCTCCTCGATTCTACGCCTCCGGAGGCTGGGTTCTGCAATGGCTTCATCTCTACCTTGCAGTAGTTTAAATCCCTCGTTCGTCCCTCCATGCGATATATTTGTGAGAGTCTCCATTTCCATCAGTTCAATCCCGCTCTTGTATCATCCTACAACCTCATTTCGATCTCTCAGAATGTCGTTTCTGATTTCATTGTCACCCACAGGCATCCTTCTTGTCGCATCGCAACGATTGTTACTTGCTCCTACAATGACTACTAACTTGGTGGTAGCTTTTTATCCAGCTCTCCACAGACGGCGCCAAAATATTGATGTTGAAATCTTATCGCCCTTTGCCCGACCAGATCGTTCCACCAACGCTTGTATGGTCAATGGAGAAGATGTCGCCCTCTCTTTGCTTCAGCAATTGTTCGAGCTCCTAGGGTTGGAATCACCCTTTTTCTTCTTTCTAATCTTGCGTTCACAGAAACATATCAGAGACGCCGGTAGTTTTACCGGCGTAAACCCTCCGATGCTTAAGTTAGCACAAGATGTTTACAGAAAAATTATATGATTTGTGTTGTACATATTAGTTGCAATATTTTCAATACGAAATATCTCAAGGATTTGGATATAAGAATTTCTGATAATAATTTGGCACAGTTTCCCCTTTTCTCTCAATTTATGTGTCCCCTTCTTCATCGGTCCCTTAAACTTATAAGATCATCCGCGTTTTAAGGTATTCTTACATGCCCCCATTTTTGGGTGATGATATACCCTCATGGGTCTCCAACCACCGAATCGTGGGTAAACGTGAGATGTCATGTTCTCCCGTGATTCGGGCATAATGGCCATGATTTCGTGAATCGTGTCCTCTTTCTTTGGGTGATGAGTATCTGGTCGGTACATATCTGGTGGTGCTTTCGTTCTAGTTGCTTTATATCGTACATGATGTTTTACCAGGACTCTGCTCGTGCCATTCAGCTGAGGAGATTCGCCTCAGGGTGAGAGATGAGGACATGGCCGAGCTGGTACTTTTCATTACTCAACATATTTTTTTGTCGTATAAAACATAGGCTTGTGAAGGCACTACAATTCTATCCCAAACTTCCCATCCAAATGCATCCAAAAGAAAAAGTTGGTGTGACGATAAAAAAATGAAAATAAATTAACGTGCACGATGAATGACCAAATCCGAATTCTCCATGTATCTGAAGAGATAGGCATCAACTTACTAGCCATATTTGATTTTGATTCTGTCTTCAAGTCAATATTTAACATTATTCAATTTGGGTCCATTTCACGGAATGAGGAGGAGGTTCAATTAATTAGAGGACTATATGTAACTGAAAATAGTAGTAATGTTTTGAAACCCAAACACTCTCAAAGTTGATGAGTCTTTGAGCTGACTCCTAAGTGTCATTATTATATCTATCTTCACTTTTTTTTTTAATTACATAATACCGTTGTTCAGTGACGTCTCGAACACCCAAAGAACCTCCCTGTTTGGGATATAAGACATAGTGACTAGATTCCAATGTTGTGAAACATCGAGGAGAGATTTAGTTGGTTGAATGTGCAAGCACGACCAGTACCCTACGAGCATACTAGAATCGGGTTGGTCGATCTTGAGCCTTTGGTTAAATACTCGAACTGTTGAACTCCACTTGGAAGTTCGTCCGTAAAGTCTAAGCACGTTATGCCATAACATCTAAGTGCGACCAGCGTAATAACGACAGCTCAATAATTATAAAGAAACGGATGCATTAATTCTTAATTCATGTGGTGCATTCAATTTGGTAACGGCTGTATATTAAAGGACAAGCAGTACTCACGGTTGTCTATAAGAACCCGGTGAGATCCAAAAAAATGGACTCTTCCTTTTTCATAGAGAAGAAGAAGTTTGAGATTAAAAAAAAAATTAAGAAATCTCGAGTTTTTGAGATTATCATTTTTTCTAGTAAAAAACTCAATTGCTGACTTGAACATCGAAGGGTTTTCGCCGGTAAAAATCTAGCGCCCCTGACAGTTTTCTGTTGTTGCATGTTAAAGAAGGTATCAACGGATAAAGGAAGTATCGTCGTGATTTTGATTCTATCAGAGCAGCGAGCTATAGTTTCCCATCAAAACAAATTCAAGTGTTGACGAGATAATTCGGTTGCCATCATCAGCAGACCAGATTTTGGCATCAACACTCCTCTTACCATAAATTTCTAGTGATTAACTACAATTTTGCTTTATTTTACTTTTATATGAGATAGTTGCCTCTGTTTTGGCATTGGTTCTTTATAATCACTGTGATTTAATTTCATAATCGAATCTATCAAAAAAATTTGTAATCACTTAATGCTTGTATTCGTTTCGCATGTGATTGGAAATTCCATTAATTTTGTATAGGCTAATTACAAAAAACTTGGAACAATCTCTGAAATATAGGAGCTAATCAAAGCTGATACCTGTAAAACAGAATTGAATAACGAAATGGAAAAAGAAGCAATGAATTTGTTATCATGGCTAAACTTGTCAAGATTTTATTGAACTAGAGATCACTTTAACTTTGAGTGCTGCGAATTCTTTTCTGCCACGTATTAATTGTAATTGTACGGGACACAGTTGACTAATATCCAAGACTTCCTGATGGAATTGTTAGCTAAGTCCAGAACGTGGAAGCAAATAGAGCATTAACCAGAGCGGAAAGAGGATCAGGCAAATAGAATGGCACGGCGGGACATGACAGATGGAGGCTGGACGGCTGACCACGCTTGTTATCGGTGGATCCAGAGGACTCGGGTACTTTCTTTATTATCTCTGCCTAGCTGAGCTAGCTAATAATAATAATAATAATTTTGTAGCAAAAAGCAGACAAAAAATACAGATTTTAATATTTTAATAGATCAAAAAATATAATTTTTTATATATTAAAATTTATATTCTGTATGCGATGTTTCAAAACAAGAACAATGAAAGAATCTAATGAAACATGTCTCCTCTCTTTTCATTGGCAAACTGAACATCCTTTTATGTGATCACTTAATTAATTACTAGATGTATAATCTATACATTTTTTTTTATAATATATTAAGTTAGTCCATGTCCATGTGCATGACTGTAGATAAACAATGTTGGGACAAATGCGAAGGGCTACTACAGTAGGTTACACAGCTGAAGACTTGTCATTTATCATAGCTACAAAATTTTGAGTCAGCTCGTCCCACATTGCACACACTCTTCTGAAAGCATCGAGCGCATGAAATATTGTTTTCATGTCTTCAGTTTGTGGTGTGGTATCTGTCAAAGTAAAGGCTTTAGCCTCCATTCTTGAACCATGGGAGCAGCCATGGTTGAACATGACCAAATTCATTTGATCAAATTTAGTGGGTAAGCCACCAAATTTGATCAAACTTGAAGGCTATTAGGCAAGTTTTTTGCCTATAAATAAGTTAATTGCAGTTTTATAATTCTTTTGCAAATGTTTTTACTTGAAATACTAATACTTTTAAGCCTTTTGCAATTCTCGAGATTTAGCCACTCAACTGATGCACGAATTTCTTCTATTGGGGTCCCACGTAAAGGTCTTACATTTTCGGTGATTTGTGGAAACTCTGTAAGATCAAAATACAAGGAGAAATTAACTGCATTTGGAGATCTAAAATGGGTGTTACCTGGAAAGTGCTTAGGACTCTTGCAACCTTCGAGACACAAGCTGCTAAGATGATTAAAATTATGAATGGTTGGGACAACGTAAGGCAACTTTCTACGGTTCAAAAGTTCTATTCTCTCAAGGTTTGGCAATTCTGAGGAATAAGGGATTTTCGCCCAGTCTCGAGAGTGATGAAGATCAATCCATTTTAACTTAACTGCTTCCTGTAACAAAATACATATTGCTACAATGAATTAGTATTAATGAATTTCACAATTTATATTCAACAAAAGAAAAATAGATGGTTATGGAGCTATTTTCTATAGATCATAGATTGTGATATAAATGTATGAATTCAAAAATATTCTAATTAATTGACTCGAAATTGTTAAGTATATGTAGGATGTGACAAATCATTAAAAAAATATTTGTATACCTTTTTTTCTTCCTTCATTTTAATCATCCTAGAGAGAAGCATTCAAAATTCTATAGAGCTGAGAAATCTAATGCAATTTAAGCATTAAGTGAGTATTAGGAAGTTTTAGTATTTTGGGTGTATCTAGGGCTTGGGTGAGAAATTATTTCTGAGAGTGTAATTGTAATAATTTTTCACATAATAACTAGTTTTCTCTAATTGTTTTTTTTACAACGGCCGTGGTTTTTTTTCGGATTTAGAGTTTTCCACGTAAATCTTATGTTGTAGGATTGATATTATTTTTCATTTAATTTTTTCTGTTAATTTGTTGTTTGATAAATTATTTAGATTGATCTTGGAGGAAGCTCAATTTCCCAACAGTATCAAAAGTGGAGCACCTCTATATGCAGTTAATAAAGGTAATTATATATATATATTAATTAACTTAATAACATACCACAGAAACGGATTTAAGAGATTGTAGAGACATATACAGGTTTGTATATTTTGTTTGCAGGAGCCATGAACCAACTTCCAAAGAAGCTTATATGTGAATGGGCTGGAGACAGCATTAGAGCTAATTCAATCGCCCATTGGTTTGTCAAAACTTCCCTAAATGAAGCAGTAAGAATAATTTAACCAGGTTTTTGTATTTAGTGTATTAACAAGAAATGATCTTTAATTTATCTGAGAAAGTCTTATGTGAGATGAGAATACTATGTTATTAATCTTAGTTTTTTCTTGATAATTTCCAGTATTTCGCTGATGAGAAATTCTCAGAAGCAGTGACGTCTCGAACTCCAAAGAACCTCCCCTTATGAGAAATTTCTAGTGACTAACTACGATTTTGCTTTATTTTACTTATATCAGTGTGATTACTGATTTAACTTCATCATCGAATCTGTCAAAAAAATTTGTAATCACTTAATGCTTGGATTCATTTCGCATGTGATTGGGAATTCCATTAATTTTGTATAGGGTAATTACAAAAACTGGGAACAACCTCTTAAATATAGGAGCTAATAAAAAATGAAACCTGTAAAATAGAATTGAATAACCAAATGCAAAAAGAAGCAATGAATTTATATTATCGTGGCTAAACTAGTCAAGATTTTATTGAACTAGAGAGCACTTAGCTAGAGATAAAATTTTACCACCGCAAAGGGGACTTCATCGTTCTTTAACAACTTGAGCTAGCTTCTTGTAAGTGATCGCGATCAGGTGCTTGGGAGGAAAAAGCCATTCACTGTAAATCCTCCGCGAACACAAATAGTCTGACCGGTTATGTAAGAGGCTGCTGGCATGCACGGAAACGCTATCAAAGAAGAAACCTCCTTTGTCTCCCTGGGGCGTCCAATTGGGGCTCGAGACTTAGACTTCGTCCAAAAATTCCCCGTTTCCCAGATACTGCAAGCAATAAGGGGCCAAAACATTATAGTAAACAATCTAGTTTCTTATTAAGAATTGACAATAATATTAAAGCCATGCCCTAATGGGAAGCCTGAATTGAGACTTTTAGAGTCGGAAATGGACAAAACTGGCGGAATAAGCCTAATTCAAAAATCGTATTTAAAACAGGTTTGAACATAATATAATGTAATCAAACAATATGTAGTTGTTACAGGTTCAACGATGGGAATTCTGATAACCCAAGAAGCCACAGCATTAGTCCTGATATTATCCCCTGCCACTCACATGCCAGATTTTTTCCAAGCTGGCTCCTGCAAATGAATATAATAATCAGGCAATTCATCATCAGTACTTTCCATTAAAATGTACAAACAGAGATATGCTTGATTTCAACTGTTATTTATATGTAACTTACCTTTAGTAGCTGAATATACAGTTCCAACATTTGCTAAGACCACGCCTAGCCCCGAAGACACGAGTATAATACTAGCTGCACCAGAAGCTTTTAGAAGAGGATGTGCAAGCTGACACAAGTGGAAAGCAGACTCGAAATTGGTTGTCATTACTAATGAAAAATCTTCAGCATTGTACTCTAATGTTGGCCTTGCAACACTTGCTTCCACGTTATTTAGCTATATAGCGCACAGTTCAGTATGTAAATTGTTTGAGAAATCTTTCCGAGGGCGTGATGAAGCGAGATGTTTGGTGGCGAAGTCTGCGGCGGTATGTCTGTAAGAGCCGGTAGCGAGGCGAGGGACAAGAATATCCTCCTGCACGTCATCCACAGGCCAATTTCTGTAAGAAGCATAAAAGTCATTCATATTCTTGCTAAAGGGTTGATTAGGAGACGGCGATTGGCGAGCATGCTCTCAACCGAGAATCTAAACGCGAAAGTAACCACCCGACTACGATAAGTCCGTTAGAGGTGGGAGGATATAGCGTGGAAAGCGGATTGAGGAAGGCTATAAAAAGGTGAAGGTAAAGGGTTAGCAATTTTGAGATTAGAAGAGCTAAAGAAATTCTAAAGAAGAAAACTCTGAAAAAGCCATAAGATATGTAGCGTTCCGAACCTTCATATCGACTTGGCGTCGGAGGGTTTCTTGTGGAAAACAACCGTACTCGACTATGTGTGCAGGAACCTCGGAGAAGAAGCCTACGAGGAGACCTCACGTGGTGAAGTTGATCGGCGAGAGAGCCGGTAGAAACGAAGAGAACCAGAATCTCGCATCAACATAAATCAAATAATTAATATCTATATATGTGTTGATTCACTCTTCTCAGTACCCAGTCTCCGACCCTGAATTGCCGTACATTCACCTTCTGGTTATAATAGCGAGCAACCCTTTGCTGGTAAATGGCTGATTGACCAGCTGCTTGCTCCCTCTTCTCCGTTAGCAGATCAAGATTCAAACACATTTGCATGAGCCTGTAAGCATTTCACCAACTCTTGCTTTTGCTCTCCCTTAAGTCTCGACCCGATTATGATTGTCTTTCCCGGATTCTCTGGTCCCAGGCTTACAGTTTCCAGATCCTCTACAGGTTCTTGTCTGCCATTCTTGTTTTCCACTCGGGTATCGAGGGATGTTATGTACTTCCCTGTTTCGCTTTTCGCTTGCTTTACTCCTTCTTGCTATCAGCGAAGCTTTTGATCAGTTCCCACGAACGGCGCCAAAATGTTGCAGTGCGAGATTGGTTCTCCTCGTTCTCTGACCGGGCTCTGCCGATCAACTTCACCACGGGATCTCTCTCGTAAAAGCTTCTTCTGGAGGTTCCTGCGCAGACAAGTGCCGGTTGTTTTCCGGTGCAAACCCTCCGGCCTTTCAAGTCGAGATATGAAGGTTGAGGGAACACTTGCCAGATCTTATGGCTTTGGGTAGTTTCTCTTCTTTAGAATTTCTTTATCTCTCTTAATCTCAAAATTGCTAACCCTTTTTTAGCTACCTTTTTTATATTTTCCCGATCTCGCCCGTTATCCTCCACCTCTCGACGTGGACTCCCATTTCCGTGAAGTCGTGGGTGGTTGCGTCGTGTCCTAGATTCTCTTGGAGCATGCCATCGTTAATGGGTCTCCTCGAATCAACCCCAGCAAAATAGAATGGCTTTTATGCTTGAGAAATTGGCTCATGGATGGCGTGCGTGGATGAAAGCGGGATATTCGCCTTGCTACGGCTCTACGGGACATACCGTCATGAGACTTCGCCACCAAACATACATCATGGTCCGGAGTATTTCCCTCAAACAATATGTACATACGAATTTGAATAATATAATATCGAAAATTAATTAATCTCAGGGATTTTAACTCAATTAACGGCTATATACAGATTTTGAAACATACGAGAATGTTAAGCTTCCCATTGAACATAGAAGAGACTTTGTTGATTAGCTTCTCCCGTTCTGCTCAAGATGAGATGTCGCAGACTGGCGCCTAGCGCTGCCAATTCCTCCACTACAGCATGCCTGCAGGTAGCAATTAATATAAAATATTAATGATTAATTATATTGAACGTAATTAAATCAAAGGAATTAAAACATGTATATATATGTGTGTGTGTGTGTGTGTGTTTCCCATTTGCACATGCATTTGTTAAGCTCTGTTTCATTCGTAGAGCTAGCATGTACGGAATGTGGCAGCCATAGCTCTGCCAAGTGCCCGAGTGCTTTGGACATATATATGTATAGAGAGAGAGACACACACACACAAAGAAAGAGAGAGAGAGAAGAACTACTGAGAAGAAGTACCCGAGTCCTTTGACATCACCTGTGACACGAGCATACGTTCCTTGAAGACTCCATCTTCTCTGTTCCCACCCAGTCCCAGCCCCAGCCATTTTTTATTATGATATATATATATATAATCTAGGCTATCAGTTACCGATTTAAATTTTTTGGTTAATAAATAAAGAAAAAAAAATTCTATTGGTACATTAATACGACTCAGAATTTTTAAAAACTCAAAAAAATAAATAAATAAGGAGAAAATCTTTAATCGGTCGGCCGCTGGCTGGAGGATAGAGCTAAATCAAGTTAAAATCACGATGAAAACATTTTCTAAACACGTTTGCATGGCTCCGACAAGTGCATGTGTATGCATCACGGCACGTGTCCAGCTGGAGAAAGTCTCCGGTTCATACTCATTCGTTACACATGACATTGTTTAATCCAAATCCAAACCTTCCATGTGTGAACAGTCCAATGTGGCAATGTCTAAGACTATTTAGATTAGCCTTGGATTCAACAGTTCAATCACGATTCCGATTACCTACATACATTAAGCCTAATCAATTTGCGTTTGCCCTCCACTTCGATTCATCCTGACCAAACATGTGCACTGTAACCTACCACCCAATCTATTTTAAAAGGGTTAATTTTAGTTTATCTCTAATAAATTAATTTTTTTAATTTTTTTCCAAATTATTATAAACTTTAATTTATTTATCATTCAAAAAATAAAGACAAATGGATGGGAGAAGGGAGTAAACCTATATATATATATATATATATATATATAAAACTATTATTATATTAATCTTACGGTTGCAAACGAGTCATTAGTGTTTATTAATAGTGTCAATTTTTAAACACGATCCATTTAAGAATCGTGTCAACATATTGAGACCCCAACCCGACATGAAAAATAAATGGGTTAGCGATGACAATGTGACAGATATGAGTTGGATATACTATCATCGAGATCTAGATCCATATCTATAATAAAAATCAGATTTTCCAATCGTGAATTCATTTCCATATCCAGATCCAAAAAAGATATATATATATATATATATCTGCTCCAAACCTGAAAAAAAAATTCAAATTCAAATCTGCTCTAGATTCGTCATGAATTTTAAAACTCAACAATAAAAGAGCAATAATTTTTTAGAGTAAAAAATAAAGACTAAAATGTATTGGTAACAATTAAATTATATAATTTATCTAAAAAATATAATGTATATTGTAGCTTATACTTTTACACCAAAACAAGTAAATAAGAAAGATAATAAAACATTATTTAAAAGTAATTACAGGATTAAGATCAATCTAATATTCTACTATCTCGTTCATCATTCTAATATCCGCGGCACACCCACCATCATTCCTACAAAATTAGATAATGACATATAAATTAAATATGATTTATATTCAGTACTTTATTATTTTTATTATAACCATATTTGACAAATATATGAATAACTATATTCCTTAAAAAATATTTTTGATATAATAATAATAAAAAATTTATGATTTGAATATGATAAAGAAATTTGGCCAACCTTTTAAATTTATAAAAATAACTTTTAAGTTTTAAGATTTTTAAATACATGATAAATACCACTAATATGTTATAAATAAAATTTATTGTCATTTATAACTACACAATTGTTAAGAAATTTTTAAAATAAAATAAAATAAAATAATGGGTGGATATGGATATGAATTTAGATATTAAGGCTCGGATCCGTCTTAGATACATCGTTGATATCAAAATCCAAATCTTATTCGATTGGATTTGGATCACATGGATCTTGGGTTAGATCCAATCCATTGCTATCATTAAAATAAATTACCTAATAACCTACTTGATTAGATTGTAAACGAATTTAAATGAATCCACTCAATCCTTTAATAATTAATTTAGTTTTATACAGTAACGAATTAAAGGGAATGAATTAAAGGATATTAGAATATTTGGAACCGATTTATTTAAGATTCAGTACGAATTCAATTCGCGACTTTAATGGAATAAAGTGACAACACTTGATAAAAGGGAAATAAACGACAATCGAAAAGATGAGTCAAAAATCAAAAGAGATACATGCTGGCGGTTTATTAGGGCCTGAGAAATCACAACACTAAGTTATCAGATTCGAAGATTTCAGAGAAGTGGACAAAATAAATCAGGTACTTGGGATGAAGAATCCATTCACTGTAAATCCTCCGTCAGCGGAAATTGTCTGACCAGTTATATAAGAGGCTGCAGGCATGCATAAAAATGCTACCAATGAAGATATCTCATTTGGCTTCCCTGTGCGTCTCATTGGAGTTCGACCCTCGACTTCCTTTAAAAATGCCTCATCATTCAGAAACTGCAAATTTACAAGAGGGCATCCTCAATCATATAATAACTTGGGAGAAAAACACACTTTCATTTTTCTTATTAATTTTTTTAACTAATTAATAAGAAAAATGAAACTGCATTCATATATATAACATTGAGAATCAGAGTGAATAAAATAGTTCTTACAGATTCAGTTAAAGGAGTCGCGACGAACCAAGGTGTGACAGAATTGGTCCTAATATTATCTTGAGCCCACTCGCATGCCAAAATCCTCGCAAGATGGTTCATGGCTCCTGTGATTAACATATAACTAGTTGGGGTTAGAGAAAGTTCAAGTTTAATGTTTAAAGACAAGTCGTAATGCCATAGAGCCTCCCAGTCACGGGGTTCAAAGACGAGACTAGAGCTCATGATATGATGTCAAGGGTCACCTTTCGTAGCTCCATATATGGATCCAACGTCAACAACTGACACCACCCCACAAACAGAAGACATTAGAACAATACTTGCTGCCCCCGAAGCTTTCAAAAGAGGATGTGCAAGTTGGCACAGATTGTAAGCAGACTCAAAATTGGTAGCCATGAGAAACGAGAAATCTTCTGCTGTG
Source organism: Citrus cavaleriei (assembly GCA_030448925.1). Lineage (NCBI taxonomy): Eukaryota > Viridiplantae > Streptophyta > Magnoliopsida > Sapindales > Rutaceae > Citrus > Citrus cavaleriei. The sequence continues at coordinate 17,688 of JAUJEN010000460.1, read as the reverse complement.
TACTCCACAGTCGCCTTTCTTATAGTCGTCCCGACGTTGTTTATCTAGAGAGAGTCACATCGCATACATACATAGACATAGTGATAAGTGATATGGATCGTGTTAATTAAGTAGTTAGCTAGTAAAGCAAATTAAAACTCACTGCACCACGGGATTAATTATAACAACAATTAATTAATATGCAATATAATTAACACCATATATGAATCATACGAGAATGTTAAGTTTTCCATCGAACAGAGAGGAGACTTGGTTTATAAGCTTTTCCCGTTCAATTCGAGATGATACATCGCACACTGAACCGGTGACTTTGAAGCCTTTGGTTTTCCAGTCACGTATGCATTCACTAAGATCTGCTTCATTCCTAGAGCATGTATGCACAGTGGCACCAAGCTCAGCCAGTTCCTCCACTACAGCATGACTAGTCAATGCACCAATAACAGAAACAAAAATATGAGCACATGCAGGCACTATTAATAGGAAAAGAATGCATATAAGAGCTAGCTAGAGAGATAAGAATTGATTAAGAACCCTAGTCCTTTGGTTCCACCAGTTACAAGCGCAGTCATTCCCTGGACAGTCCATCTCTGATTGAGCCTCCCATTGCCGTTCGTCGGAGGCGCCATTCGAAATAAAGGTGATAAAAGTTAAGTGAACTTCACACACTAAGCTAATTAAATAGATTGAACATTAGTTCATCCTTTTATAATGGGCTCGCAGGAATCTTTCATTTGTTGAAAATTGATTTTTTTTTTTTAAAAAAAAGTATAACAATAAACAATAACACGGTTTGACCACGCGGTTTAAAAAGGTCACGTGGTTTGAACAGTGACGCGGCATGAACAAAGATGCGGTATGAACAGTAACGCGGCTTGAATAGTAACGCGATTAAAACAGTGCTATCTGTTTGGTTATAAATAAGAGAGCATTTCATAAGTTTTATCACTCCAAATATTTGCTTCCTCTTGTATTTAGAGAGAATTTGAGAGTTGAATATAATTACTCTTAAATTAAAAGTTCTGGGTCTATTTGGGGCTAGGGTGAGAGAAAATTATTTCTGAGAGTGTAGTTGTAATAATTTTTACATAGTAAATATTTTTCTCTGGTTGTTTTTTTGACAGCGACCATGATTTTTCTTCGGATTTAGAGTTTTCTACATAAATATTGTGTTGTGAGATTAGTGTATTTTTCATTTAATTTTTCTATTGATTTGTTGCTTGATAAATTGCTTGGAGTGATCTTGGGAGGAAACTCAATTTTCTAACAGTGGTATCAGAGCCATTGATTGCCGGTTTTGGTGTCGGGGCACTGTTCACATAGATGGCACTGTTCAAGTATACGATATTGTTTACGTATACGGTACTGTTCACGTGAAGCAGTGGGAGCCAATCCAAATAGTTTGTGGTGAAGAGTAAAGGCTGATCTGCAAAACAAATATGTCAGGATTTTCAAGTCTGGTGAAATTTGATATAGAAAATTTTGATGGGAAAATTAACTTTGGCTTGTGGCAAATTTAAGTCAATGATGTGTTGATTCAATCTAGATTACACAAGGATTAAAGGGGAAATCATCTGTTAACATATATGTTTCCGTAATGTTGATTTTGATGATAACAAAACAAGATTAAAAATGATTAATCTTTTAAGCTCAAATTATTTTTTATACAGTTCAAATAAATCATTATTTTCACATTATAAAAGTTTTATATTTAATGGAAAAATGATTTTATGAAATTAGTTGTTTTTCAAGTTTATGGTTTAATTGAAAGAGTTTTGAAAACGTTTCATAGCATTTTGGGCCATATTATAATTTCAAAAAGTTTTGGGAATAACAAGTATTATTTAGAAATTCTGAAATTTGACCTCTGTGTAAAGTTTTATGACGTTTGGGCCATATTGTAATTCTATAAAGTTTTGAGTCAAAACTATAATTTTAGAAAATAATTACTTTGGGATTTTGATGAAATTTGAGCAATAGCTTCTTTGGAATGAAAGCTATTAGGATTTGAAAAATCGGATGTTCTAAAATTCAAATATTTGCTGTAACGGTAACATAAAAGCGGCTAACCGGATTCTGAAAACGGCAGGCCGGTTATCATTAGAAAAAACATAACGGCTAGTTTTTGGGCTCAAACTATATAAATTCAAATTCAATTCATTTTCAAGAACTCTAGCAAGCAAAAACAAAAAACACACAACATATATTGAGCTTCCGTTTTCGTTAATCATCATATCTTGAATTATTATTGTGCTATAATTTGTATATCCACTCTAAAATAGAGTTGTTTGTTGTCATTTTTATTTCTTATCAAATTGTGAGTGTACAAGTGTAAGAAACACTTGGGATAAAGAGATTTGAGAGATAATCTCTTGTTGTAAAGGTTCATTAACACCTTGGAAGTTAATTGTAAGCATTTAAATCCTTGGGAGGCTTGGATAGTGAAATCCTCAAGTCCGGTGTGCTTGGAGGCGTGAACGTAGGCAATGATTGCCGAACCACGTAAAAATCCTTATGTTTGTTTTCTCTTCCCTTACTCTTTTATTATTGAGCTTTATTGTTTTTTATTTGATTAAGGCAATAGATTAAATTATTGTGCAATTTGTTTAGCTTAAGTTTTAAAAACCCAATTCACCCCCCTCTTGGGTTGCCTAGTTAGTATTTCATTTGGTATCAGAGCGAGGTGCTCTTGTGTAGACTTAACCGTCTAGAGTTAAAGATCAATAGCAACTCAAATTAGCTCAACCTTCATGGAAGGCCAATCCACCACTAGACCTCCATTTTTTTTTATGGTAATGACTATCATTATTGGAAAACAAGGATGAGAGTATTTTTACAAGCCTTAGACTATGAAATATGAGAAATAGTTTGTGACGGTTCATTCATTCCTATGAAGAATTCTTTAAGTAAGTCAGATAGGAAAAAGATGTCTTTAAATTCCAAGGTTATGTGAATGCTTTATTTTGTGCCTTAGATAAAAATGAATTTCATAGAGTTTCATATTGTTCTAATGCTTATGAAATTTAGAGAAAACTTGAAGTTGTATATGAGGAGACTACAAATAAAGAGGAATCTCATGGAGTGTCAAATTTGGCACTTATGGCAATTGGAGATGAATCGGATGATGAACTTGATGAGGTAAGTGATCTTCCTACATATGATGAATTACATGATACTTTTAAGAAATTGCATGATGAGTTGATGAAAATTGGTAAAAAGAATGCATGTCTTAAAAGAAAAATTGTACAGCTCACAAATAAAAATGAATTTCTAAGTGCAAAGATTACATGCTTAGAATTAGATAATAAAACATTGCATGATAAAGTTGCATTATCAAATGAGAAACCTAGCACTTCGCATAAGTATCTAGAATCACATGTAGATAACTTAAAAAAAGAAAAAGATGCCCTGCAAAAATGCAATGTTTCATTAAATGAAAAGATCAAATAATTAGAGTTAGATAATAAAATGTTGCATGATAAAACTATTTCGTTAAAAGGAAAACAAAGCATTTTGTATGAACATGAAAGATCACATGTTGATGATTTGATGAAAAAAAATGAAGTGCGTAAGAAAAAGAGTAACGAGCTCAATGAAATTGTGTTAAAATTTACAAACGGGCAAAAGATGTTAGATAACTTACTTAATTCACAAAAATGTGTGTTTGACAAATGAGGTATTAGCTATAAGTCAAATTTGAACAAAAATATAATAAGAATTACTTTATGAAGAGCACCTCCATTAACAATTAAGTTGTATGTCATTATTGTAATCAAGCTGATTACATGAAAAATAGATGTCCAGTTAAAAGAAATGCATATTATGGTGTAAAATGTGCTTAGGTTCTAAAAGGAATCATTACTAACACTCAAGGACCCAGGAGTATTTCGGTACCAAAAGACACAACTTGAATTTTTTTTTTTTTTTGTAGGTACTATAATCAAGAAATAGTGGAGAGTTCCTTGATGAAAACTTGTGAGGATAATCACTTGATTATGATCTAAGAGAAAAAGATGAGGAATCTGATTTAATTGTTTTAGTAACAATTCTTGCCATATTGATTTTGTTAAATAAATTATGATGGATGGATAATAGTTTGAATTTAAAAAAACATGCTCGTACGTTTACATAATTAAATTATTATTGTATGCAATCATGATGCATGGATAAATATATATGATGACTTATCTTAATAGTTATGTTGATTTTGATGATCTATATATTGTCATTATATACTTATGTTTTACTTAAGTTTTGATGAGCTTTGATGATTACATTGTATTTGATGAAGTTTGATCTTATGCAATCTATGATTGGTGAATGGATGCATTTTTTGTACTTTATCGATGTATTGTTGAATATGCATTACTTGTTGTAAATGATATCGAAAAAAAATTACATATACTTAGAGAATTTTAAGGATATAAGATTTTTTAAGTTATATTGAAATGTCACATTAGATGTTTGATGAATTTAGTTGTCTTGATTTTTAAAATGTGATTAGTAATTATGGAGCTTGGATAGTTGATAATACGTTCTTATAACTTTTGCATGCCAATTTGGTAAACAAATCAAAACCTCTTTACGAAAAATTATTTTCAAAAATTCGGCATGAACTTGGGATGATAAAATTTATTAATATCTCTAATCATGTTATTAATATTATTAAAATGAATTTCTTGATGCTTTTGATGATTGATGATTATATGTGTGTTGCTTGATGAATTGATGGAGTTGTTGGTTTGTTATAATTGTTTAAGCCTATGTAGAAGTGTTTTTAACCATATTGTGTATTTGAGGATTTGTTCATTTTTAAGGGGAGACCTGCCGAAATTTTTTGTTCGCACAAAATGGGTAATATCTTCATTGAATTTTTTTTTTTTTATGATCTTGTTTGGATTCCATTTATCTATCTTTTCTTTTTTATAATGAAGGGGGAGATAAATATGATATTTTTTGGATAAAATCATTTTGGTTAAATTTTTAAATTGGCCATATATTTAGGGGAGCATATAATATGATTTTGAATAATATGCATTTTGAATTTTTTTTGGTCTAAAGGAGGAGACAAAGTAATATATTATTTTGATGTTGTTAAAAGGAGGAGAATAATATGCACTTTGAGTATTGTTTTGATTATGGTGATGATTTTGGAATATGATGATGATTTGATTACATGGTTGTTTTATATAATAATTTTATGTTATAATAATTACATGGTTGTAATATTATTAAACTTGTATTTGAGGTGATGCTTATTTTTCGGGAAAGATTCTATTAAAATTTCTACTCGGACAATAGAGGTAATAAATTTACTACTCTTATTATTTTCCTTTAAATTTTCTTTTTTAGAATTAAGGAGGAGAAGAATACGTGTTTTTTAATTTATAAAAATTTGTTACTTTTTTTTTTTGCCAATTAAATTTTTTTTTATGATGAAGGGGGAGAAAAATGTATGTATTTAAATTTATTAATTTAGTTAATTAATAAATTGTAAGAGAATATTATATTTAGGGAGAAATGTTAAGGTGCCTAAATGGCTAAATTGATAAAAAAAAAAAAATTGTATATGACAAACAAAGGTGTACAGTAACTGCTGCCTGCTGGGGGCACATTGATGAGTAACAATAAATTTGGGGCAATATTGAGCTGTTTCAATAAATTGTCTACCAAGTATGCATTATTATTTGATTTGCTACGTTCCAAAATCTTACCATTTACGAAGCACCGACACGTAGGGCCTAGAAACTTATCCGTAGTATGTACAATTATTTCTTCTGTGGACCTATTCATGCACCCACGTTTCGAATATGCAACCTAACCGTAGCCGTTCATCTTACCTAATTTTGTGAACGAACAAAATTCCGCCGTCGATCCTATATGTAAGTAACAACCATGCATCATTAATTGATTTGCTACGTTCCAAAATCTTACCGATTACGATTTACGAAGCACCGACACAGTGGCAGGCAATGGAGATCACGGGCAGGGTTAGAAGTTATCATGACCAGTGTAATAATTATATGCAGAAGATATTTTTTTATGCAAGTGTATGCTTTCCCTGCGTGCAAGATAATATCACATCGATCATCTCGTACGAAAACTTTCATTTTTCTTATTAATTTTTTTTAACTAATTAGGACGTTTCTCATAAATTTTTAACACCCTATTTTATTCTTGGCGTGCATAAAAAAAAAAAAAATACACACTATTAAAAATTAAATATGACCATGACTCTTTTTTACATAAAAATTATTAATTATCCAAGATCTCTACAAACTAATTAATTTTTTTGGTTAAAATTTAGAAGGTTACCATTTATTCTTCAACTGGTATGCTTCTTCTGTGACCATATATATTTATTTAACACCAGAAATGAAATGAGCATTAAATCATGTCATTTTTCTAATTGATAAAATAATTTCTCATATAGAGAAACTGCATACATATATATAACATTGAGAATCAGAGTGAATAAAATAGTTCTTACAGATTCAGTTAAAGGAGTCGCGACGAACCAAGGTGTGACAGAATTGGTCCTAATATTATCTTGAGCCCACTCGCATGCCAAAATCCTCGCAAGATGGTTCATGGCTCCTGTGATTAACATATAACTAGTTGGGGTTAGAGAAAGTTCAAGTTTAATGTTTAAAGACAAGTCGTAATGCCATAGAGCCTCCCAGTCACGGGGTTCAAAGACAAGACTAGAGCTCATGATATGATGTTGAAAATTGTTGTCAAGGGTCACCTTTCGTAGCTCCAGATATGGATCCAACGTCAACATCTGACACCACCCCACAAACAGAAGACATTTTCCCTTAGAACAATACTTGCTGCCCCCGAAGCTTTCAAAAGAGGATGTGCAAGTTGGCACAGATTGTAAGCAGACTCAAAATTGGTAGCCATGAGAAACGAGAAATCTTCTGCTGTGAACTCCACAGTTGCCTTTCTTATAGTCGTCCCGACGTTGTTTATCTAGAGAGAGTCACATCGCATACATACATAGACATAGTGATAAGTGATATGGATTGTGTTAATTAAGTAGTTAGCTAGTAAAGCAAATTAGAACTCACTGCACCACGGGATTAATTATAACAACAATTAATTAATATGCAATATAATTAACACCATATATGAATCATACGAGAATGTTAAGTTTTCCATCGAACAGAGAGGAGACTTGGTTTATAAGCTTTTCCCGTTCAATTCGAGATGATACATCGCACACTGAACCGGTGACTTTGAAGCCTTTGCTTTTCCAGTCACGTATGCATTCACTAAGATCTACTTCATTCATTCCTAGAGCATGTATGCACAGTAGCACCAAGCTCAGCCAGTTCCTGCACTACAGCATGACTAGTCAATGCACCAACAACAGAAACAAAAACATGAGCACATGCAGGCAATATTAACAGGAAAGGAATGCATATAAGAGCTAGCTAGAGAGATTAAGAACCCTAGTCCTTTGGTTCCACCAGTTACAAGCGCAGTCATGCCCTGGGGCCTGGACAGTCCATCTCTGATTGAGCCTACCATTGCCGTTTGTCGGAGGCGCCATTCGAAATAAAGGTGATAAAAGTTAAGTGAACTTCACACACAACTTCAACTTTAAATTTAGCCAAATGCTAAGTTACAATCAATGTAACTTAGAGACTCCCTTAAATTTAACGATTTAGCTAATTAAATAGATTGGACATTAGTTCATCATTTTATAATGGGCTTGCAGGAATCTTTCATTTGTTAAAAATTGATTTAAAAAAAAAAAAGTAACGCAGTAAACAATAACACGTTTGAGCACACGGTGAACAGTAACACGATTTGACCACGTGGTTTGAATATTGACGCAGCATGAACAGTAACGCAGTATGAATAGTTACACGATTTGAACAATATTATCCGTTTGGTTATAAATAGGAGAGCATTTTATAAGTTTTATCATTCCAAATATTCGCTTCCTCTTGTATTTAGGGTGAATTTGAGAGTTGAATATAATTACTCTTAAATTGAGAGTTCTATATGTATTTGGGGTTTGGGTGAGAGAAAATTATTTATGAGAGTGTGGTTGTAATAATTTTCACATAGTGAATATTTTTCTCTGGTTGTCTTTTTAATAGCTGCCGTGGTTTTTCTCCGGATTTGAAGTTTTCTACGTAAATCTTGTGTTGTGGGATTGGTGTATTTTTCATTTAATTTTTCTATTGATTTGTTGCTTGATAAATTGCTTAGAGTGATCTTGGGAGGAAACTCAATTTCCTAACAGTGGTATCAGAGCCATTGATTGAAGTTTTGGTGTTGGGGAACCGTTCACATAGATGGCATTGTTCACGCATACGATAATGTTTACATATACGGTACTGTTCACGTGAATCAGTGGGAGCCAATCCAAATAGGTCGTGGTGAAGAGTAAAGGCTGATCTGCAAAGCAAATATGTCAGGATTAAAATTTTCAAGTCTGGTGAAATTTGAAATAGAAAAATATGATGGGAAAATTAACTTTGGCTTGTGGCAAATTTAAGTCAAGGATGTGTTGATTCAATCTGGGTTACACAAGGCATTAAAAGGGAAACCATCCACTGCTTCCAGTAATGGCTCTGGAAAAGTTAGTATAAGCGATGAAGATTGGGAAGAGTTGGATAATAGAGCTGCAAGTGTCATACGACTATGTCTAGCAAAGAATGTTCTTGCAAATATAGGAAATATTAAAAAATTTCGAAAAAGGTGCTATAACGAAAGAGCTTTGGGAGAAGTTAGAAAAGTTGTATTAGACAAAGAGCATCTTAAATCATTTGTACCTGAAGAAGCGATTTCACACGCTGCGAATGGTTGAAGGTACAAAAATTTTCGATCACCTCAGTGTTCTCAATGGTATTGTGTCAGAACTAGAAGCCATTGGAGTTAAAATTGAAAATGAGGACAAGACGCTTAGATTGCTGTGGTCACTTCCAATTTCCTACAAACACCTATTACCTACTTTGATGTATGGGAATGAGACAGTAGATCTTTAAGAAGTTACTAGTACTTTACTCTCAGAAGAAAGAAGACTAAGTGGTGAAAGTACTGAAACTACAGATGTCTCAGCTTTGGCAGTTGTGGGGAATTAGAAGAAAGATAAATCTAAGAAAAAGGGAGTCTGCTGGGGGTGTGGACAATTGGGACACTAAAAGAGATTGTCATGGGAGAAATGGCGGGATCGGAGTAGCTCCCGGATCGGAATCTTGGTAGCATTGCTAGTGGTAGGTCTCTCATCATTGTGGGAGACGATAGTCCCTTGTAAAATGAATGATGATGACATCCTCATGGTATACCGCTGGTAACATGTAAGGGTGGGCAAATTCAGGTTCGGATCAACCCGATCGGGTTTCGGGTTGATCGGGTTGAATGATAATTCATCCGAACTCAACCCGAATTTATAACCCGACCCGATTCGATCCGAATTATATTCAGATCGGATCGGATCAGATCAAAAAATCGGGTTAAATTTGGATCGGATCGGATACGGGTTAGATGCAATTCGTGTTAAATTTGAGTTGATTCAAATTATTCGGGTCAGGTAAAATTCAATAATACATAATTACCTATTATTAATAACCACCAAATACCAATTAAACATTAATCTTTCACACATAATATGTAATATACATCTAGCATCACTGTCAAAGGCTCAAAGCTTCCAAAACCCAAAGTCAACAGCCAAAATTCGGGTTGCCGCTTGCCGGGTTCGAATGGATGTTGCCGGGTTCGAATAGACCTTGAATCAGATTGGGTGATGGTGGAGGATTAGAGGCATGGAGGTGGCGCAGCAGATCCGGTACTTCGTAGTAGTAGATCGGCAGATCGGTTCACAATCCTCACGGAGCAGCTTCTATTGGCGTCGGATCTCGACAGTTGCTGCGTCTGGCGTTGGATCTCAGCTTCGATTGGTGTCAGCTTCGGTTGTGTGTGTTTGTGTTTCGTTTATTTGAGGGAGGTTGGGGGTTGGCTGTCGGCAGTGGGCTGCGAGCGAGGGAGGTTGTGGGTGGTGGGTGAGTGGCGTGTCGTCTACTTGCCGTGATTATTCTTCTTCTGCATGCTGCGTGTCTTTGTTGTTATTGTGTTATTTGTGTGTTTGTAATCGTTTTTGTATGTGTGCCTGACTTGTGTTTGTGTGTATTGTGTATGTATTGTTAAATGGGAATATGTGATTTGTGTGTGGTGCGTGTATTTAGATTTAAGTTTTTTTTAAGCAATCAAAACCCGATCTGATCACAACCCAATCGGGTTTCACCACTTTCATCCGATCGAGTTTCCTTTATAACCCGATCCGATCCAAACCCGAAATGTTTTGGATCGGATCGGGTCGGGTATTTTACCCACCCCTAGTACCATGAAAAGGGATGTGTTACTGCTAGTGGGTCCACAAGATTTGCACACAAGGCATGGTTGGCATTGATGCAAGGTGTGTGGTGGAATTTATGTCGATGACTGACGAACTTTCAAGAAAGCCAACATGGAAGTTGCACCATAAATTTCAGCAGGATATTTCGACATGTGCCGATGTAAAATTCTTAGAATTGGTAATTAATTCTAAGTGGTATACTCTTTATGTTGGAGTATGATAATTCTCTATGTTGAGAATTATGACTGTTGGTGAAGACAGTGTTTTATAGCAGTAGTTGTGAATTTTTTTTTTTAAATCAAGGTGGAGATTGTTGAAAATTAATTTTTTTTTTTAAAAAAAGTAGCGTGGTGAACAGTAACACGGTTTGACCACGCAGTGAACATTAACACGGTTTGACCACGCGGTTTGAATGGTCACGCAGTTTAAACAATGACGCGGCATGAACATTGACGCGATATAAACAGTAATGCTATATGAATAGTAACGCGGTTTGAACAGTGCTATCCATTTGGTTATAAATAGGAGAGCATTTCATAAGTTTTATCATTCCAAATATTCGCTTCCTCTTGTATTTAGAGAGAATTTGAGAGTTGAATATAATTACTCTTAAATTGAGAATTCTGTGTGTATTTGAGGTTTGGGTGAGAAAAAATTATTTCTGAGAGTGTGGTTGTAATAATAAAAGAGCAATAATTTTTTAGAGTGAAAACTAAAGACTAAAATATACTGGTAACAATTAAATTATATAATTTGTCTAAAAAATATAATGTATATTATAGCTTATACTTTTACACCAAAACAAGTAAATAAGAAAGATAATAAAACATCCTTCAAAAGTAATTACAGGAATAAGATCAATTTAATATTCTACTATCATACGTCGTTCCCCATGCGCATAATTATTAACTTATAATATTAGATAATGACATATAAATTAAATATAATTCATATTCAGTGTTTTATTATTTTTATTATGATCATATTTAACAAATATATAAATAACTACATTCCTTAAAAAATATTTGGCCAATATAATAAAATACATTGCCAGGCGTTAGTACTTGGGTTGCAATTTGAATATTGCATGTACATGCTTTCAAAAATCGAATGCTTGAGAGGCAAGGCTTCTTTTTTTGATACAACCTGGCCTTTAAATGCCGTTTTGTATAAATATGATGAAGGCAAACTTAAAGGATGATTTTGATGAGCGTCAATTTATGTATTGCTGGGATTGACATATTGCGAGTCTAGCTGTCAAATAGTAGACCAAATCCAATGTCTAGGCCTAACCCTAACACACATCACACATGCAAATTAAACAACTGCGGACTGCCCTTCGTTTTGGAGTTAAGAGGGGTGGGTCAGTTGAACTGTTCACCACCCAATCGCTTATTAAGCTGTCGAGATGTCAGTGTCTTGGCCTCAGACATATATCATATATGCACGTTAAGCGGCGGGCCTGCTTTTGGGGCCTTAAGCTAAGCTTCGCGTCCTTGACTTGGGGACATCCAGCACTGATGGGCGGGCCAAATAGACACATTGGCCTTTTCATTCACTAAACCGTTAGTGCTGTCAAGGACACATCTTGGCAAAGATGGAAAAGGGAAATACAATGCAGAGCTCATCAAATATACATGGCTTCTTAAGCTAGGAGGAAAAAAAAAATCAAAGGAACAGTGAGGACTGAGGATCCCCAATCTTTGGAGAATGACATGAAGCCAGTTGATGATATATCTTCTTTAGTTTCTAGGTTCCTGCAGGAGATCAATCGAGCAAGTATGGCAATCCCCATGACCAGTATTCTGAATGCTGGTAGCTTGAAATTTCAAGATTATAAATGAATGGTAATAATCGATGGGGAAAGGCATAGGAAATGAATTAAACAAAAAACCTTGCACTATTAGAGTGGGCAACACCCAAACAGCTTGGGATGATTTGAGGAAATCATTTGTCTAGAAGTTGAAGTCAAGAAAGCATCAGACTCGTAAAAAGAGTGGCAAAAAGTAACAGGAAAAGCTAATGCGACAATGCTGAAATGGCCACTTCTAGTCATGTATTGGTGAAACCATTCACAGACATTCCTCAAATCGTCAACATGAATAACCTGGCCAGTGATGTAAAGATGATGCAGGAAGCAAAGAGAAATGCTACAGAGATGAAACTTCTGTGGGGTCTCAAAGGCGTGAAGTGGGGTTAGAAAAACCTCTTCTAGATAATCTTCTTTACTGAGCACCTGAAGCATGAAGATAGTCCATATCACTAAAAAGAAATGTTAGTCAGACAAGTTCTACATTCAAAGTCAGAAGCTAGACACATTTCATACATAGTGTGAATAAGTGCGATAAAGACTGATTGACACCCATTTGCCAGATAGATGGGTATATAGATCACATAGCAACACAAGAGAAAAAAAAATAAATGTACTTGATGAAAACTATGGAAGATTTAACTTTCTTTAAGATTCAAGTCCATGTCTATCACTATACTTTACCGTTATGGATCCATGCTGAAGAGCCAACTCTCAGCCTGAAAAAAATCTCTACATAAGCAAGGTGAAAGAGAAATTACTTGCTCCACCATGAAGTTTGATGTACCAGGTGCCACAGAATTACATCTTATATTGTCTTTACAGCCCCTCACAGGCCAAATTTCTTGTAAGTTGGTTGATAGCCCCTGAAACAACCAAAAATTGAAGAATAATAGCGTTCAATGAACACTTCCAGCTCAAAAACCTGCGTAACCAAGCAACCACACTTGAATATCGAGAGAGGTTACCCTTAGTTGAACCATGAACAGACATATTCTTGAGTGAGAAATGAAACCAGATACAAGGATGTAAACACCACCTTCCTTCCTAGATGCTTTAGAAGCGGATAGGATAGTTAGCATAAGTGGAAAGAGATTCAAAGTTTGTAGCCATGAGGTAGCAAATTCCGGCAGTGTGAACTCCACCATCGGTTTCGGGATGTTGTCCCAACATTATTAATCTATATGAGACAATAAACTATTATAACTCAGTTTGATGGAAATGCAGGATTTGTCTCAATGTCTAAAATCTTGGAAAGTGAGCACAAAATTAAAATGAAGCAGAGCATCGATAGCACTAAAATACCATCATTAGAACCTGGCTAAGACAATTCATAAGAATTCAACAGATTAAAATCAAAATATAAGTCTTACTAAAGTTTTAAAAATCACAGCCAGTAAAGCTACAAAACTCTCAAAAGGCAAATAAACAAACAGTATTACATATGCATACTTGAAAAGAGACATGTCAGAGAAACCCCAAGAACAAACAATACAAGGATATTTAGCTTGCCATCGAACAAAGACACAGAATCAATCAAACTCTCTCTCTGATTTCGAACGGACACATCGTAGACAGAACCAGTAACTCAAGGCCTAAACTACCCATTCCGTTAAGCACTTGTTTAGCTCATTCTCATTTTCTCGAACACATTATTGCACACTCGCTCCAAAACCCACCAACTCCTCTACAATCGCTCGCCTATAAGAAAAAACAAAAACATACCCATTTGCAAAATCACGTTAAATTGCTGAAAATAAGAAATTAAGAAACCATCATCATGTCAAGTCAGCACAAATGTGAAAAGAATTATCAGGTGGAGACGTCATTTTTAAAACCTGAAGAAATACAAGGAATGAGGAAAAAAAGAAAAAAAAAGCATTAATTAATGCGATCATTAGAGGAAGAGCTGCATAAGATTTGGTCTTTTAGTCATTCTTTCGACATTCTATTCTGTGTGTTAAATTGTGTGTATGTAGGGTGGAGGTGGTATATACAGTACCCCAATGCCGCGAAGTGCCACCAGTAACTAAAACAGTCTTGCCCTGAAGAGACCATCTGCTAAATGGCCCATAATGGAGCTGATACTACTACTGGCTCTTGGATTGCATGACATGTTTTGATTTTGATTCAATGTGGGATTTATACAGTAATAATGGACAAGTTTAGGGGCTTTTCGGGGCTTAAAAGACAGGACTATATGAGCAAAGCTGTGGGTTTTACTTTTACAGAGAAATGAAGGTGGTGAATTTGCAGAAGAACAAGTAGAGAGTGATGGTGGAGATAAAACCAGTGCTTGAGCCATAGCCATAGCCCGCCTCTGTGTTGTTCCAACGCCAAATAGGAGAAAAGATTAAGAAACCAAAATTTTACGAACCGAATCAGTCGTTTTGGTTTTTGTACTTCATTGAGTTCACTTTGGATTTTTAATCAACAATGGATGACCAGTTAGATGGTGATCACTGAGAATATTAGGTGCAGTAGAATCTTCAAAAATTAATAGTCTTGGTATTATAAAAAATTTATTAATTTGTAAAAAAACATATCACGCTGGTAATAAGAATTTTTATGAAGTATGAAGGTAGTATAATTAGAAAATATAATAATTTTGTCAAGCTCTATGATATTAGTAAATTAATCATTTGATAATCTTATATATAATTCATTAGAAAAGATTTTTTAGACAATTTTTTTTCGACTTCTCTCTTATTTATATTAGGAAATAAAAAGCATAGCGGACTTACGTGTGGGAAACTTTTAGAAAATAATTTAATATTATTAAATTTTTTTCTTTATACTTTCGATAAAATTGATAAAAATATAAATTGATTTTTTTTTTTAAATGGAAGCCTTTATAAAAGCCAATGTTATTTATGAAAGTTAACTACTTTTTTGTTAGCGTTAAAATATATATTAACGTGTATAGTCGATGGTAAAAGTACTTTGTTGAATGTTAGAAAATGCGTATTTATAAAGGAAAACGTCGTTTCGTTTGATGCTATATAGCCTTTTACTTTTATGTATTATTTAACATTCTGCCTGTGATTTAATAAATCGTGTGTTTTATTTAATTAAGTAATTTATGTATTTTAGAGGCGTTATAGTCATTCATAATAAAGGAGAGATCGGCAAGCCAAGCAGACGTGGAAAACTTTTGAGCTGGAGACGATTGAAAAGCATGGGAGGAGTATAAAGGAAAAATGGCCAGCTATTCGCGTATGCGGTCTTATTCCGTCTGGCGGCACGATGCGCATTCTTTGTTGGCGTAACGGATCGATGGCGTGGCGTTGACCGATGATGTGGCGTTAGTGATGAGGTATGGCGATCGCATTGGTAAATTTAAGAATGCTTATGTCTTTGATGGTGGCGTAGCGGTATGGAATTGAACTGAAAAAATCGCGTCGATCGATCATTACGTACGGGATTATTCAATAGCCGTATTCAAGGTCAAGCCGCGTTACTGTTCAAAGTCGGGTCAAACCAAGTATTCTTTGTCAGCATTAATTGGCAAATGGGCTGTTGACTGATGACGATGGTAAATCAAGCGTCCGGCTGTTTTTTAATCCGATGGCTGATTTCTTTCAGTATGTCATAAAGGGCCTCCCCCAATTTGAGATCTCTGAATCCATTTTGGGATCCATTTTCTGTAATTCCCTCTCCATCTTGTATTTTCTTTGTATTTTAATAATTCCCATTTGCCCTGATTCGATTATGGAATTAAGTAGTTTTAACGAACTTTGGGTTGAAGTGAAGTCTCAGCATTAATAATGGTATTGGGCTTTATTTAGTAAATTTATTTTCTTTTCACTCTAGTTTTTGTGGATGATTTGAAACTTATAGATACGACGAATAATCTTGATCTTCTGAATCTGCAGCCAGTTGTTGACTCTACAGTATAGGTTATTATTATTTAGCAGGTGCTATAAGGTAGAAGGATCGGATTAACCTTAGCAATACATGCTTCTAGGCGTGGTTAAGTAAGTGGATTACCTCGCTGATTTAATTGAAACATTAATAAGGAATATTTAGCAGTCTTGTTGATCTGGGATCGAATCTACGATGCGTCGTTCAGTAAATTATCTTGATTTATTATAATGAATTAATTCCGATTTTAGAATTTATTATTATAATTTAATTTAAGTTTAGCGTATTATTTATTTACTTATTAAAATCAATACTAGTTTGCAAAATTAATTACATCTGTAATCCATCCCACCTGCCGTGGAGATGACACTGATACCAGGTAATCCCTACCTAATAAAATGCGTTGATGGCTGCAGCCATTAAAATTTGCCTAACAATTTTTGGCGTAGTTAATAAGTAATTTAATTCATAAATTAATTTTATGAATATTCTTTTATTTGTTTTTTAACATGTTTTTTATTAAAAAAAAAAAATAAATCTACGTTTAGAGGTTAGTATTCTTTTTCTTTTCTCTTCTTTAAAATTCTGTAATTTAATTTTTAATTTATTTTCTTTGTAATTTTTGTTTATCTTATTAATTTAATTTTAGTTAATTTTATTTCGTATTTATTTTTGTGTATTTTTTATAGTAAAGGTTGTAATAATATGATAAGGTTAATTATCGTAATTTCTCATATCTTTATTTTTTATTTCTTTGTTAAAATGCTTTATTTTATTTTATTTGTTTTGTAAATGGTGGTAGGTCATTTATTACATCTTGAACATATGAATAGCAGATTAGAAAAACAACATACGCTTACAATGCGTTAAAAAAATAAAATGGATTTAAGCTTAGCGGAGAGGCCATTTAAAATTTATTTTAGTCATGCCCAATTGATAGCCATTATGATAAGATACTAAATGAGCTGTGGGGCTACGAAGCTAAAACTGAGTGTCTTCAATTGTCTCCCCACGTTCACATAACTTAGAAAATGAGGACGCGTATAATAAATACGAATGATTTCGTGCAGTTTTATTGACGTTTAAAATAGAATTTCAGGGCGATGATATTTAAACTTCAGTTATTAAAATTTTCTTTAAAAGATAGAGAGTACCGTTCGTTAAATCTTTCACGCCTTTAATGGCATTCATCTGTGGGAACAAATAGTAACTAAATTTTGAATAAATGTTTTCCAGTGCATAAAACCAATGCTGACCGAAATTTGATTCTACAAAGAGAGGGCAGCGGGTTTTGAGACATGGAGCTGATTCAATGGGCTACTCTTGAAGTGTACATCATGGAGTGCGAAAATAGCCTGCATTCTTGATACTTTTGGAGGGATTATTAGAATGTGCAAGAATGGCCTAGCAGTAACCTTGAAGTGGAGGAGGCTAATGTCAGCGCGTAGGAGATTTGGGGAATTCTTAAATGACAAGCGGATAATTGACAATGATCGATCGACAGGAATCTTAGAAAGAATTAAAGGGGAGTGAATGTTACAGGGTTAATTGGCGGCAGTCGACGGGAATCGAAGAAGTCAAGGAGATGGTTGAGGTGCTGCAGGTAGAAAGAAGCAGAATCGGATTAACCTTAGCAATACGG
>JAUJEN010000459.1:0-130183 GCA_030448925.1 Citrus cavaleriei | reverse complement strand
ATCTTTGTACTTCGTTCAGTTACGTATTGCTAAGGTTAATCCAGATTCTGCTTCCTTTCTACCTGCATACCTATACCTCACACTTGTACAATGAAGCATAATATCTTTAGTATCTTATCAATCATTATTTAAGTTGTATTTATCACATTATCAACTTTGTTTCATAATTATACTTTTAGTTTTACAATAATTTTAATTTAAAAGCCACAATGCCTTAATACGGAAGCGTTCATATATATGTATGGGTGACACTTTAGTTATACATACAACAACTATGACATGGTTTATCAGGACAATAGCTTGGGTTTGTTTAGCTGCGGCAATTTAGGTTTTTTTTTTTCCTAATTTGTACATATATCCTCAAAGGTTTAGGAATCAAATTGCACATATCTTTGTTGATATTGTTTTGAATTAGATGTTGAAGACCCTCCACTGAAAAGAAATATGATAGAAAAAATAACATTATTTTGAATGTGGTGGCAATCATTTAAATTTAATAATAATGTCGTTTGTAGTAATTTGCTTTCAACCTTGTTCTTGATCCTAGAACCTCCTGTTTTTATAATATTGAAAATATTATACGTATTAACAGCACCAACAACACTGATGGCCATTAACATTACTTTCAATTTGTCCAGCTATTTTTTGTTACCTCATTTAACTAATTTGCCAATATTTGGAATCATATTTACGACCTTGTATAACTATTGCCTCATATTCCCTAGTCCTGCAACGGCTTATGTTTACACATTTCTAAACAATATTGGTGTTGACAACACCAACAACAATATAGCCATTAATAGTGGTTTCTATTTTGGAGTTATTTCTTTTCATTACCTCATTTTAACAGTTAACACATTTGGCCCATGCTTGGAATTATTTTCAATTTCATGGCTTATTGCATTCTTACTTGGTCCTTGAGCCACCTATATTTATAAGGTTGAAAGCATTATTTGTGTTGTGGCACCGACAATATTAGCAATTAACTAATTTTGCAGCTGTTTCTTTTTTGGTTACCCTAATTTTACGTTTTTTCTATCTAATTTTCTTATTCATGGTATCATTTATAAATGCATTACCAATTCATTTGATAGTGAGTCACAAAAGTGATTGTAAAAAATAATAATAATAATAGCCTATGCTTTGATGGAGGAAGCTATAGGCTATAACAGGAGTTATTTTAAACTCAAGCACATGTTCAGAATCACATTTTACACTTCATAAACTCCCAGACTCTTAAATGTACCAAATCAATTGGGCATACTAGTTGCAATCAGCAATCATAAAACAATCATCACCTATAATTTAAAACATTCATATTTGTATCTGCAAGAATTAATGACAAAAATATGTGGAAGTATACCTGACTCTATAGTGCCCTAATTGCTACCAGAGAAATTTGTATAGTTAATGCTTTATAGATCAATAGCGTTTTTTCTTAGAGGTGCTGAATTTTCTGCAATATTTCTTTTCTATACGATGATGGGATAACCGGAGAAGAATAGAAGATATGTGTAACAGAAATTGTGATCAAACATAGACGAACACTGTATTGTCTTTAGATGTACTATTTATTAAAAATGTAAAGTAGAGTGCTATGAGTTTTACATTAAAGGCTTTCGCGCTGCTCGAGATCACGTTAAAATTCATAGTATTCTGAAAGCGTTAATAGATCGACTTAATTGGGATTAACTCTATATGATAGTTTACAATACATAATTATTCACACTTCTCGCTCAATGTTAGATCCAACAATGATAGATTAAAATCAAACAATCTCTCCTTGAACTATGTAGCAACCTTGTAGTTATACTTTACAAAATAGCAGTGTGAGTTCAACATTTCTATCATTCTTGATATGTATCTAGCCAATCCTGATTAAATCAATCATGCTAACACTAGTATCAAAATGACATACGTTTCAACTATCATAATGTGACCCATCCAATGGTCACTATGCCTATCTATTGAAACATCATGGAACATGATGTGAATGTGGCATTAAAATTTAATGCGATGTGATCTTAACATGCCATTCAACTAGTCCACCTTAAACATGGTGAGATCAGACCTTACTAAATCGAGGAGGTGAAAAAAACCAAAACTTATCTTGCATGAAAATAGCGGCCAAATGTCTATATACGAAATAAGCTGAAAATTTTACATAAAATAGGCATCCAAATCACAAACTTACTAAGAATTTGGGCTCCTTTGATATGACACTCCACATCAGCGGTGTGCTCAAAGCTGAAAGCATTTTTGGGTGGCGATCCTTTGTTGAGCGGATCACTTGATGTGGAGTTTGTGCCAATATACTCTATAGATGGTGTCTCCTAAACTTTTCTTTAGCAACTAGGAACTAGTGTCTATACACTTTGACTCTGTTGTTATTAGAATATATACTTCTTTGTTTATTATCCTGAAATAACTTAGTGGTCTATCAACTTTTACGTCCTATTATATGCAGCCCTTAATAATAGATTGTTTATAATTAACTCTCAATATCGAAATTAATCTAATTATATCTCCTTTGTTTTTGTTGTCTCTCTAGAAACCCCACCCAAATCCTTTATTTTATTCTTTTGCTTTGTCCATTTTCCAATCTTTTTGTAATTATTTGCTGATCTTGTACATTGAAGCCATATCTCCTTGTTTATATCTTAGAGAGTTAGTTAATTTAGGGTGCGTTTTGGGATTGAGTCTTTACGTAACATAGCTCTGGTGCTGTGAAAAAATTTGTAATTATGAAACAAAAGTTAATAATATGCAGTAAATATAAATTTTTAAATAATAATTTTGATAAAAATTATTAAAAGATATAATAGATTTTGTATTACTCAGTGAAAAATCGTATCGATATAAACTTGAAAAATTCTTACGGTATTGGTATTCAAGCAACTTTAGTCTTACGTAAACTTTTAAGCTCTAATCTTGACAAGTCGACCTGTAATAATGAATAGATATTTGTTTATCTAATACCCGATGATAAGCCACCCCTTTCTATAGAAATTGAGAGCGTTAAAAGCTTACTAAATCCACTGCATAAAATATTGCTTCTTGGAGTCTACACGATCGACTCATTTTTGAATCACACTAATATGAATACTAAAATTGAAAAAAGTAGTCAATTTAACGTTTACTTGTTGAGGAGGATTAGGGTTTATGGTAGGTGCAAAAGAGTTGAGTTGATTAATTAAATAGATTAAATTATTTTTCCCTTTTAAGTAATTTTGTTTGAGGTTAATTTTGCAGCTGATTTTTTGTTGAAAGATAAGTTTAAAGAGTAATTTTATAAGTTTAAAATAGATACTCACTTTTAATCTATGGGTGACACTATTTAAACCACTAAAACATAACTTTACAAATCCACTTTTCCATTTGATATTTTGTTACAAAATACCTCAATACACACCTATGTTTATTGCTAGTCTATAGATCTTTCCTTACGACGATTTTATTTTTGTTGCGCAAGCTTATTTTTAACAATGAAATCCTTCATCGCTAAAGTATCTTAGCTTTAACAACGTTTTCATTTTCATCACAAAAAAATACTTTTAGCGATGAACGTCGCTAATGGTTGGTTTTTATTAAGCTAAAAATATTTTTGAGCGATGATTAATATTTTTCATCGCCATTTGTTAGTTTTGTGATGAAATGTTTCGTAACTAAATGTCTCTTTAACGACCATTTTTTCATCACGCAAAGAGTTTAAGCCAGCGACAAAGTTAACATCCGTTTACTTTAGCTACAATTTTCTTTTGGTCATAAAATATTCTTTTGATGACGAAATGTAACAATGTGCCAATATCTAGTAGGTGGCGCCTTATTTAAATATTTGGCTAGCACCTATAATTTTGGCGTGAGTACTGTTTCATTACTAAAAATCTGAAAATCAATATAATTTTATAAATTTAGAGTGCATTTTTAATTATTTTAATCAATATTTCATGATTAATCTTTTATTAACTAATAAGCAATAATTTTCACTGTAATAATAAAAATTATTAATATTATAAAAAAAGGTAGAAAATAAAATGTGTTGGTTATTAATTCTTTATAGAATAATGATAAGTTCATATTCACGCTAGAAAAAGCTGATAATTTTGTAAAGATTAAGTGAATTGACTTATTATTACTATCCATTTTAAAGGCCAAACTACGTTATACAGGTTTCATGCCCCTTGCATCTTTTCAAGGTTAATTGTAATGAAGTCCATTATTTTATTTAAAGAATAAAAAGCTAAAAAATTTATATTTCACACATTAGTCCTGCATCTAAAATTTTCAAACCCTGATGTTTTGGAAGCCACAATCTATTTTAGAAGCACTTTTCAAAAGATGCCAAACATGAATACAATACTCCGACATCATAGACTTGTCAATTTGGAGAATATAAGTTTTTCTTTTTTTATTGCAATATATGAAAGAGAATGCATAAATTGTTAGAGTTGAAGGAAAAAATCCATTTCACTACAAACTAAAAATAAAAAAATAAAAAAATTGGTCATGGTCATGGTTCTGTTTTCCAACACTTAGCCATTAATCAAATAAAGAATGTAACACAATATATATATATATATATATATATATATAATGTAAAGGAGTTAAACATCGTGTTAATTTTTATTATAAATCCACTATGCTTTATAATGTAAAGCAAATTAATGTGTTTTATAAAAAGACTGTTTTTTATTTACTTTTCCTAAAATGATTATTAAAAGATAATTAAATTATTTACAATATAGAAACAAACTAATAAAAGGTAAAATTATTTCTCTTCTTTTTAATTAAAAAATTGATAAAGAAATATTTATTTTCAAATAGAGTAATTGTTTAGATTTGTTTTTACCCTTCTTCCAATTAAGTTAATGAAATATTTAAATGAGTGCTAATGACTATTTAAAAATGTTGGGAATTGAAATAAGAAACTCATTTAGTTAGAGTATTTTAATTAAATTTACCCTTTTTATTTAAGGACAAAATTCAACCAAAAATACAAAATCCTTGTTCAAATGAATAAAATGATTTTATGAATTGACTCATGATTTGCGAATTGATAAACTAACAGTTTATTATTATTATTAATAGAAAAGGTAATTTTTTTCTACATAATCAAATAATTGATAGTATGTTAAATAAATATTATGTTAGAAAATAATAAAATGTTAATTATATATAATAACAATTAAATTCATTTCATACATGCATTTCATCCATTGGATGATTGAAATCTCTTGCGTTAGAAAAAAAAAAGGTATAATATCTCTCACATGGGAGAAATTGGCTGCCATTTTGTTAAATTAAAAAAAATCATATATATATATATATTTATTTATTTGTGTCAATTATGGTTAGTAAAAAATACAATGTTTTAGCTATTAAATTAATTAGTTTGATAATTAATAGAAATTATTAATTTAAATAAATATTAAAAATGTAAGAATAAGTCATTTAATTTAAAACCTAGTTCAATAATCTAAAAAAAATTTAAAATATATGGACTTACATGTTAAAGTTAACAACATTTAATTTTTCTTATTTTATATAAACAATAGGGGCATTTAATGTTTAATAACCTAACAAATGCATCTAAGCCGTTTGTACAATTTTTTGGGTTGAATCTAAAAGGTGGATTTGAAAAGACAAAATGGGGTATCAAACCCTGCATAATTGTATAAACAGGACCCTTTTTTAATTAAAGCACAAGTATGTTTTGTTGAGAGGTTTATGACTACTCGTGTTAAAGACCTTTACAACTATAAATGACAAATAGTTCATTCAACAGGCAACTTCTTAATTTTAATACCACCATTGATTGATCGAAAGTTCAATTTGGATTAAGTTGGAACGCTTGTATATGTTATGATTAAAAAGCTATGAGTCAATTTATCATATTGTATATCTTTTAAAGGTTAAATTCAAATTGACCCGATAAAATTCGATACAACATAATTAAAATTATGAGCAGTATAATATAGTTAATTTTGTTTTTAATGATGTTATTTAAACTTGAAATAAAATATATTTCATATAAGATCCATATAAGATATAAATTTTCACTTAAGAAATTGTAATTGTATCAATTATCAATTCAATTTAATTGGATTAATATAAATATAATTTAATTTTAGAACTGATATGAGCAAATAATGAATTGGGTTTTTGAATGATTATGAGAATCAACAGAATAAAATTTGTACTACGATTGATTAAATTTGATTTAACTCTAGAAAACTATTTGTATTCAAATTTAAAGCGGAAATCGATTTTTAATTTGGTTTGGTTGAACTGGAACAAATTATGAAACTAATTGGTTTCATATATATACATGTGTGTGAAAAAAATCATAATGCCGTGGCGAAATTAGTAAATATAAATATTGTAAGTACACATACAACTAAGTAAATATAAAAAATAAAACAGTAAATTCATATAAGATTATTAATTATTTGAAATTAACATTGTTTCTATAGAGTTTTTACTGGCTATTTTATTCATTTACAAAAAATAACCTTGGTAAATAAATAAAAAAATTACTCATTAATTAAGCAAAACAATTATACTAAGCGTAGAATAAAGTTTTATTGATTAGATTTAACTAAATTCTATATTTATTCTAGGACATTTGTCTTACTTTTTCTCATTTTCTATAATAACCTCTATTTATTACACAGAAATTTAATTAAGCACAATTGTTGTGTCTTGATATGGATATTAAAAACAATTAAAAATAGCAATTATTGTCTTGATATGGATCAAGCAAAAACAAAATTAAAAATATTCTTATAGCCACTGAATACATATATAGTATATCAATAACTTAGATCTTATTTTTGAGTCTTATGCATACTTCATGGGTTTCAAACTTTTTACTTGTACTTATAGATATTTAAAGTTGTTGAGAAATTAATGAAAATAAATATTATGCAAAATAACCTCATATAATAACAACTATGAAAGATATTGCAAATAATATCTTTTTTCAAGAATGGAATTTTGAAAATAAATTTCATCATAATAAAACATCCACATATATTACATAAATACAAAATTAGCATAATTAAATTTAAATAAAAAGTTGTGATATTATAATGAGTTTTATTTTACAGGTGTTTTTTTTTTGCAGTAGATCTTATATTAATTACTTATTTTACCTTTTATTCTGCATAAGTTTTAGGCATAATCTGAAATTTATATTTATTTTATACTTAGCTGTTGCTTGTTTTATATTATATTTTAGCGAGTTTTATTTTATTTATGGTAATGCATAATTACCAACTTTATAGTAATTTACTTGTTTTACCTTCTTTTTACAAATCTTATATTTCTATTTCCAAAGAAATTTATGTTTTATTTTACAGTTAGTGTTGATTTACTAGTTTTATATTATAACTTGCAAGTTTTGTTTTATTCACCATTAATACATTAATTTACTATTTTATATTAATTTACTTGTTTTACCTTCATTTACAAGTCTTATGTTCCATTTCCAAAATTTATATTTTTATTTTTCATTTAATATTGATTCTGAGTTTATGTTATATTTACAATTTTTTGTTTTTATTTAATAATACACATCAAATTACAGTTTTATAATTAATTTACTTTTTGTACCTACTTAAGTCTTTGTTTCATTTCCAATCAATTGTACTTCGTTCAGTTACATTATAAGGTTAATCGATTCTGCTTCTTTCTACCTACAGCACCTATATTTACTAGTAATACATCAATTTACTAGTTTATATTAATTTACTTATTTTATCTTAGCAATACAAATCTTATGTTTAATACCTTCTAAGGTTAATCCAATTCTGTTACTTTTCCTGCAGCACCTGTTTTTATTTTTGTACTTAATATTAATTTCTGATTTTATATTACATTTTATAAGTTTTATTTGTTACTAATAATACATGATTATCAATTTTATATTAATTTGCTTGCCATTTTACCTTTCATTTACAATTCTTATATTTAATTTCTAAATTGTGTTTATAGTTTTAATTTCACAGTTAATATTGATTTATAAATTTTATATCTGTTTGAAATATATCAATTTCTTGTCAATTTATGTTTTAATTCAGTATTGATATTGTTGATTGTAATCACTAGCATCATAAAATGACATATATATATATATGGAAAATTCTAATAATAATAATAATAATAATAATAATAATTTATTAAAATTATTTATTTATACATAAATAAATAAATAAATATAGAGGCATTAAATCAGACTAATGTACCAATCCCTAATTCCCCTTTTCTTACTTCACTTCCTACTTCTCCATCCATTGAAAGAGAGAGAGAGGACACATTCACTCGCACATACCGCGCCCACACTGCGTCGCGTCAGACTGGTTTGCGATTGGTGTCCAGAACCTGAGTTCGGATTGAAACGGTGAGTTTTATTGTCTTTGTTTTTTGTTTTGCGTGGGGTGCGGTGTGAATAAAGTTTGTGTTTTATCGTTTAGTGGGGCAGAGTTGAATGCGGAGCCGTACGTTTATGATCCGTATTGAGAAGTTGCAATGTGGATTTAAGGTGAAATGAATCACTAGCGTGTGGATTTTTTATTTTCCCGCTGGTTTGGTTTTTGAAGCCGAAATGAAGCTGGTTTCAATTTTGTGAATCTGTGTCTTGTGTGTGTTTTGGTTGAACAGCATTGCAACGAAAATGAAGATTTTTTTTAATTTTTAAATGGGGTTAGTTGATTTTCATCTATTTATATTCCTGGATTTGTGAAAAATATATTAATATATGCATAATCTGAAATGAGTATTTGCTTCCTTTATTGGGAGTTATGTAAAAGTGAAATTCCTGAACTTTCAAGGAAAATGCAATTTTGATTTATTATAAGTGAAGTGAAGTTGTGAATGATACATGATACCTCACAAGAAAGTTGCTTGCTTCTTTTACTGCCTTCAAGTTTATATATCAGATGCAGTCAAACAGATTTTCTTGTTCATCCAGAGTTTGGTGATTTAATTTAGAATCTCTGTATTTGCATTTTGTGGTTTTGCTTATGGATGCTCAAGCTTCTGTTTTGACAGAGTGCACAGGCGTGAGTGCATGCATTTTAGCTGTTGATTTGTCTTCAGATTTAAGTGTCCATGGAGATGGATTCACTTTTACTTTTGCCTGACTATCTAATTTTATGTAATTCTGTAACAATATTGGATATAATGTAATAAATTTATACTGGAACTCCACCCCTCACCTTGGTTGTTATGCCTTCTTTTGTTCTTGTGTAGCAGCAGAGACTTGGCGTTTTCAATTTTGTGTGATTGAGCTGTTATGGAATAGAATCTCTGACCATCAAGTAAAAGTGGTAATTATAACTGGCCAAAATTAAATCTGATAGTTCAGGAATATATACCCAAAAAAAGGAGATATATTTATTAAATATTTAGTTGCATAGCAGTGGGCACTAATACTGAAGTTGGGGGAAACACCATGGTATAGGAGTAGGTTCTTTGACTTGCTTTTTTGAGACAATGCTAGCCTTTAGAAAAAGTTTGCAAAACATAGCATGCAGACCTGCCCAATTAGTTCTTCCTTTCAATAATAGTAATAATAAACAAAGAAGAGGATTTTAATTAGGTTTGCTGTTTCAGTAACTGGACTTCCAAACCTCAAACTCCACATCAATCCATTTGATTCTATAAATCTCAGGCTTTGGTTCATTGTTCGTCTGCACATTAAGCGGGCACATTAGCGGAGAAATATTTTAAAAAATCACATTAGATCTTGAATTAGTTTTTCATTAAACCCCATTTTTGCTGATGCCTATAACTCAAAAAATTTAGTGGTCCACTACTCTAATAGGCTTTAGCCATAGCCTATTAGCCTGTGTTTTATTTTACCGTGTTACTGTCACTTTAAGCTGCACTTATTTTGCTTGCTGTGTCTGCTGTTTTGCTGTTTTTCTGTTTCTATTGTTTGATATTTTTTTCCTGTTTTTTGGGTAACTTTTATTTTTCTACTGTCATTTGCTGATTCTAATTGTTTCTAATGTTATTTACTATGTTTATACCGTTATTTACTGCTGTTTTTTTTGTTTTCTACTGTTTCTACTACTATTTTTTACTGTTTTTGGTAACTTTTATTTTTTCTGCTGTTTACTATTGATTCTGCTTCTACTATTCACTGCTGTTTCTGCTGTTTTTACTGAATAAATATGTTATTTGGTGTTTTCTGCTGTTTTTGGGTAATATTTTCAGTGTTTTACTTTTTTACTGTTTTTGTAACTTTTTATTTTTCTGTTCTTATTTACCGTTGAGTCTGCTGTTTCTACAGTTATTCACTGCTATTTCTGCTGTTTTTACTGTTTTACTGTTGTGATTGCTGTTTTTAACTGGAGAAGTTTTTATTTGTGTTTTCTGCTGCTTTTGGGTAATTTTTTTACTGTTTTTTATTTTTTTTAATTGTTTTTTCACAGTTCATGGGGAAAAAAAAATTGATTATTACGATTAACTTTTTTTGAGAGGAGGATAGCTTATCCCAAAATTAGGGCAAATTTCCCTGAACACTCACAGCTGTTAGCAAAAGGTATCAGAGAAAGTTTCAAGTGAGTTTAGGTGTTACATTTAAATCGGTTTAATTTCTCTAGGATGTTAAAATCAATATTTTTTCAGCTAGAGCATTGGCCAAAGTTAAAGCTTGGCACAATCTCAATGTGATCTACACATGAATTGAAAATAGGATCTAAAGATTAACAAAAGTTAGGTTTTAGAAAATGTTACCAAAAGCGAAAATATCCTTAATGACCAGACCACAAAATGCATATAAAACAAATAAGTAATCTAGATTCTAAAGAAACAGGAAAATCTGTCCCATTGTAAGCTAATAACAGCAGTACAGCACCATAAATCAATCTCATTGCCTAAGCTAACAACAGCAGTACACAGTAAATCAATCCCATTGCCTAACTAATAACAGCACACCACCCCATAAAACAATATCGTTTGTCAATTTTTCCCTGAATATGCTAATAACAAAGTTTAGCCCTAATCTATTAAAGTATTAATCACAACTCAAAAAATTAATGAAAAAATAAATAAAAATAAAACAATGGAGTCAACAACTCACCTGTCTCCAAGCCTTGATTACAGCGGCGAGGCTACGACAGCAACAAATAGCGGTGATGGCTGAGGCAACGAGCTGTTGAATCATGATTACTGGCGTGAGCTAGCTAGGTCTGTGAATCACGATCACGATCTATCGTCTGCAGTAAGCTAGCAAAAGTAACCCAAATAAAAAAAAATTGAATCACGATTGTCGGTGAAGGGCGTGTGAGTGACGGCAGTGGAGAGAAACTGAGAGAGATTGAGACTATAGTGAAGTGCAGTCGACACTGCCATCACTCACACACCTTCCGCCGATTCAATGTTTTTGATTTAGGATACTTTGGCTAGCTCACTGCAGACGACATATAGTGATCGTGATTCATAGACTTAGCTAGCTCATCGCCTCAGTCATCGTCGCCAACTGTTGCCATCACAGCCTCATTTAGCCATTGCCATTGCCATTACATTTGTGAACCAGTGAGTTGTTGACTCTGTTTTTTTATTTATTTTTTATTAATTTTTTTCCTTAAATGTTTTTGAGTTGTGATTAATACTTTAATAGATGAGGGTTTAAATTTTTTTGCTATTAGCATATGTAGGGAAAAATTAGATGAACGATATTGTTTTATGTGGGTGTGCTGCTGTTATTAGCTTAGGCAATGGGATTGATTTATGGTGCTGTTATTAGCTTAAGCAATTTTGGATTGATTTTTCCTGTTTTCTTAGAATCGAGATTACTTATTTGTTTTATGTGGGTGTGCTGCTGTTATTAGCTTAGGCAATGGGATTGATTTATGGTGCTGTTATTAGCTTAAGCAATTTTGGATTGATTTTTCCTGTTTTCTTAGAATCGAGATTACTTATTTGTTTTATGTGGGAGCATTTTGTGGTCTGGTCATTGAGCATATTTTCGTTTTGGTAATTTCTGTGCTGCAAAATTGAATTATGCAAATATGCTTCTGCTTTTACGGAGTTCAAATGAAAAAAATTATATGGAGTTCAATGCAAAAGTGAGTAGATACCAAACGCTTAATCTGCTGCACCTAAGATCAAGCATTTGGTAAACACTCACTTTTTCTTGAATGCTAATGTTTACTACACACCCACTTTCTTTTTATAGCTAGAAATTCCGTTCCACAGCAGCTGTGGGTTAGAAGCCACATTGCCTCAATCCCCTAACATGCCCTATATTAATTACAGTTTTACTAGTAAATTAGGATTAGCAATTTGTACTGTTTGTTAATGTAGCCAATCATACCAGTAAGATAACAGAGTGTGTGAATTGAGATAATGGATGTTGAGAAGCATGAGTCTATGTTCTGTGTTATCTATTGCTGTATATGTGGGTTGGATGAAAATTGTTTGGTTGTTTCTCTAATATTTAAATTCTAATATCTTTATTTAGTTTACAAGGAATTTGCTAATGATTTATCCATGTTTGTTCTCAGGCAATTTATGCTATAAGTTTAACCCGGATGGAAGCCAAATTTTTTCGGTTTTTGAAGATTGTAGGTGTTGGCTACAAAGCCAGGGCTGAAGCAGAGGGGCGACTCTTGTATCTCAAATTGGGATATGTACATGATGTTGAACTCACTGTTCCTTGTTCGTTTTCTGCCTAAAAACAATGTGGTTTGCTGCTGTGGACTTGACAAACACAGGGTGCACCAGTTTGCTGCTTCAGTTCGCAGTTGCAAGCCTCCTGAACCTTTCAAAGGCAAGGGTATAATGTACACTGATGAAGTTATCAAGAAAAAGTTGGAAAGAAAAAATCAAAATGATGGTGGAGATGGTCTCTAATTTTTAGCAATTCAGTTTTTTTTTTTTGGTGCATCTATTCACTGCATAAATCTTCATTTTGAAGTTGAAAATATTTGGAACCTTTCAAGGATTTTGTATTGAGAGCTTCAATAGCTGAACAACTTAGTGAAGAAATAGGAGGATTGTGATGCTTTTTTAGGCTTTTTTATAAAAAAAATGTTTGTTGAAATTTAACCATTGAAAATTTCTAATGCAAATTCGACGTTGTCTTTAAATGATTTTTTTCTCTGAAGTACAATTTGTTTGCAATAACGGTCTTGTGGGCCACCTTATGGACTAAAGTCTTGTATTCTTGCACAAACAACGCAAATCATAATCTCATGAGCCCGTAAATCCAATAGACGTAGTGCAGCGTAAAGAAGATTTGTTGCATCCCACAAACCACAAACTGTTTAGCTAAAGCTACCACAAGTACATTAAAAAGGACTGAAAAATGACTCAAATTATGAACGAGTTAATCAAGCATGTCAATCTGAGAGGCAACGTCCAGAACCACCCAATCAAATCCCTCAAGCAACCCCTCACCTGCGTAGGCGCTACAACCCATAATTTCCCAGTCTCGTGTTATATCCACAGCTTCCAAGTTCAGCATTTGTGGAAGTGTAGTCGAGACAGATTAGAACCAAAAAGGTTTTTATTTGTTCCAAATCCAACATACAGATGTTTTGAATATAAATTGGAAAAGAAAAAGAAAAGAAGATCATATCAATTGGATGATTGTTTTTATGAGAGTTCATAAACATCTAATATCATCCAACCCACGAATGCTTTCAAATTTGTGAAATAGTGTTTGGTCAGCCTCGTTTTTAAGGCCTGAGACAGACAAGGGCTAATAAATGATCTAATGAATCTACTGTAAAATTATGCAAAAGCACACCTAAAAATACCTCACAACATCTTATATTTCTTATAGCTCTTTGGCCCCAACATCCCATATATTTAAGACTATACCTGTCAAATACACATAATATATTCATGGGAATTAAAACTTTTTGGAGTGCTTCAAACTCTCATCTCATGTAAGCATGCATATTTTTTATCATCATGTCCATAAGGATGGACAATACTGTACATAATAAGCCTAAAATTTTACAATAAATTCATTTCATTTCATCTCATCTCATTTCAATTACCGTGTTCAATTTTATGTGGATCTGAACAGAAATCTTACTTTTGGTGAGTGGTGGTTTTGATGTTGAAGCCAAGTCTACCATCATTTTATTTTTAACTTCCTCCAAGCTTCCCTTCATATCCTCAAGCAACAAGAATGGACCCAAAACCTTGCTAGCATTTACACGAGCCACCTGCCTTCCTGGCCAAAATATGCAAATTAAGACTTGCATTAATCAAAATAAGAATATTTGAACAAACTGTAACACTGGGGTTGGGAAGGGGGCAATATCTAAGAAATAGTCATTGCATGTTTTTTTTTCAAGTTTTTTTTTTAATTAAATAGGCAAAACATAATCCCATATAAAGCTAATAAAGCAGTTCATTTAGGAAGATGCAAAAGTTAAAAGGCGTCAAAAAGACCCTCACTAGGAGTCTAGGATATACCTCTGTTTACTTCAGACGGGAAAAGCAGGCGATGTGGGTAAGGTAACCTGTCCCTGTGGAGAAGAACTACTGCATCATAATTGTTCAACGGTGTCCGGAAAAGGCACTACAAGTGGAAAATAGCATAATGCATATAATCTGAAAACAAGGAGTGGAATAACATCTGACAAAAGTTTCTCACACACCCCATCTGCAAGAATCAGTCTGATCCTCTGGTATGAGTTTAGTCAATAAGTTCGCACGGCTTCGAGCATAAGCTACTAGCCTCTTTAGTTCCGTTACATCGAGATAGATACATGCCAATGAGGTAGGCCAGGAGCACCACAAGTAATAAGTCCACATGTATGCCACATAAATTTATAAGTATTGAACAGCACGTAAGCATAGGGTCTAAGATTGAAGAAGTTTCACCAAGGTGACCACTCTTGGTGGATAATTTAAACAAGAACTCTGTATATTCATTAGTTTGTCTTAAATTACAAACCTAGAAGGTGGATAAAAAACGACAGTACCTTTATAGAGAACAGGGTTATATTCTCTTCCATATTTGCTACTTTAAAATTGCGTATTTATTATTTTGATTTTGAAAAAAAGGGGAAAAATATATCTAATCTGCAAGTACGGAGGAGGACTTATTGTACAAATTTACGGGGGAGAGGTCTTATGGAACCATACTTAAACTAATATTGAAACCATACTTAAAACTTGAATTTGGTGTTTTAGTATGGTGCAAATAGTCACACCAATTGTTTTTCATCTCTTTATTATTGACGAGTTAGATTATGAACCTTATACAGTGTAACCATCCTCAACTTCCTTTTGGTGCCGCTACTTACTTAAAAGTCAAATCATAATTAAGAAGTAGTTAATTAAGGTGATTTTATCTCACAGTTGTTTGATGAAAAACTTCTATTACCTTTACTTTAAAAAAAAATTAATTTAAAAGTCATATATATCAAATATAATTCATCAATACTTAACTCACATTTAGAATTTCTATTTCACAGTATGAAAATACCAAACAGATCCTTACACTTCAACGGCTCACTATCAGTATTGGGAAGACACAGGATCTTCTTATCACGGGTAAAGCTCAATAAGAGACCTCAAACCCAAAGTAGAATTTACATTGTAATGGCTGAAACCAGCTTCTAAGAAGAGCTTCTTCCATTCTTTGATGCTCCGCTCTTTGGCCACACTGAATAAAGACATCATCAACATGTCAGAGCACAATTGTGTCTCGGTTGAGTCCTTGTCTATGCTTTGATCTTCTATGACCATGTCTATGACAATAACTTTCACTCCTTTATCTTTGCTCCCAGCAATAGCTTCTTTGCACTTCTTCAATATCTTCACGCTCTCTTCATCACCCCAGTCATGCAGAACCCACTTCATAGATATATTTTGTCATATAAATTTAATTAAACAGTTAAAAATCTGAATTCTGTTAATATATAGAAAAACAGTAATACTAGATCCACAAACTCTTTGTGCAAACTGATGCAGTATAACAATGTTGATTTGATTTTAAAAAAAACTCCACATGATGCATGTAATTAATTTTTATTAATATTTTTTATTTGGATGAGTCTATTTCAACTTCAGTTTTCTATAAAAAAAATTTCCCCAAATTTGAGCCATTGATCTTATACAATACAATGAGGGACGAATTTTGACATCATTAAATGCTATTTTGACATTTAATATATCTAAAATTGGATTGTATAAAATAACTAATTCAAAATTTTGAGTAGAAAATTCAAACTAAAATAGCCCACTCTATTTTCTTCGACCAAAATTGTTATATATGCTACAGCTATTTGTAGAATGAGGTTGTGACTCTGTATATATCAGTATTGAAACATTAATATTTAAGTGGGAGAGAAAATAGAAATCCTATTACTAATCAATTTAATTACCTTGAGTAGAACTGCATCTGCTGGAGGTATTGCTTCAAACATGTCGCCTCCAAGAAATTCCAGGTTCTTATTAGTCCCCTGCTGCTGCTGCAAATTATTATCAACGACATGTGGGAGATCGAAAACGATGCATTTCATTTCAGGAAAAGCTTCTGCGATGGCTTTGGCCATAGTTCCAGTGCCGCCACCCAGATCAACCAGACACTTCAGCCCCTTGAATACCTCCTTACAATCTTTAATCAGAACGCTTGATATGAACTGAGAGTCAGTCATCATGGCATCATAAAAGACGTTTTTAAATTTAGCTTCTTGAGCCAAACAACCCCAAAAGTCTTTCCCATGCGTTGACTCAAACACTGTGGGTGTAGAGGGATCATCATTCTTGAACCAAGAGCTCAAGAAATTGAAGGGAGTCGTTATTATAGGATGGGTTATCAGAAACATAAATGGTGCGGCCCTCAAGGGCTCATCCTTTAGGAGGAGTCGAGAAGCTGGTGTAAGAGAATAATACACTTCTGATTCGTCTTTGTCAATTTTATTTTTTTGAGCAAAGAAGCCAGAGTGAACTAGAATCCGCATAAGGCGTTGAATGCAATGAGCTTTGTTTTTTTGGATGTCGAGTGCTGAAGCTATCTGTGAAAGAGTCATGGGCTGGCCATGTTTGTGAATAACATCTGGTATGCCAAGTTCAACGGCACATTTTAGTGACATGGAATTGATGTAACTGAAGGCACAATTCCACACCTGAGCTTGAGCTTTAAGAAGCTCAGAGCTGCTGCTGCTGCTGCTACTACTCTCTGCATTAATCATATGATTCATATCCATTTCAGGCTATTCAAAGCTTGGCGACCTTTAAAGATTCTTGAATTATCTGTCATGAACAAGAAGCGAGCTTAAATATTGTCAACGTAGTATATGAATTACCTCCATTCTTTAAGGTGATGTTTGGTTTGAAAAATGAGAGGAGAGGATAGGAGTTGAGTGGAGAGGAGGGATAAGAAAGGAGATGAGGTGAGGGTGAAATTAAATCTAGTTGTTTGATTTAACATAGAATTTTTGCTGGGAAAGGATATTACAAAATTTGTTTTGGACTAACTTACCCTTTACCTTACACCCTAGACTTCCAACGTTAGTTACAAATATAATTTGAAAAAATAAACTATGAATAATTTAATTTAAAAATTAAACAACTAAATAGCTATTAGATAAAATAACTTGAATACTGTATTTACAATTAATTTTTTTAAACCAATTTAAGTAATACCGTATAACTAATTAAATAATTTAAATTATTTTCCAATAAATTATTTTTAATAAAAATAATCAATTTAACCTCGCCGGAGAGCCGCCACATTGCCGCCGCGAAAGCTGCCGAAATAGAGTTTTTCGTCCTCAAAGTTACATCAAAATGATCAGAAACTAATGATCTACTCAATGAGAGATAAAATTATCCAAAACGTTTACAACTGTGCTGGAAATAGTAGAGTTAAAAGTTTCTCAGATGTTTACAATGAGATTTGAGCCCAAAAGATATCTAATGTCGTTTTCATTGCCCTAAGATAGTAGATCGGCTCTTGAAAATTGATTGGCATAAAAATTGATGAAGAAATCACTTCGACAGAGGCACTCCGGCGGCTTTCCGACGACGGATGGCGGCGGTCTGTCGACGGCTGTTGCTGTTCTTTTATATTTAATAATTTCAAATTAATTAAATAATAGATATATATTATCTATTAAACTATTTAATATGTTATTTTAACTTATTTAAAGGATAATATTGAACTTTTGTTTTAAAACTGGTAAGGAACTTAGACTCTTTACCCACTGGTGCAGAATTAAAATTCTTTAGTTTCATAGATTTTAAATTCCTTTAGAAATTAATTTCTAGTCAACTAGGACCAACCAAACAAAAGAAATCATAAAAGAATTCTCTTTTCCACCCTTCTCTCAGGCCAATCAAACGTCACCTAAGTTCCTGCCTAGAGGAATTTTCAACTGCAGGCATTATAGATTAGTCCCCTGATTTACAGTTTTTTTTTTTAATAAGGAATTATATAATAATTTATAATTTGAACGACCTTGATGCTCGGTACTCAGTACCCCGTTTTATGTATTAAAAAAAATTAGATATCAATTTTATCAGCACATGGGTCAGCAGATGGATACATTGAACCCGTTAAAAATGTTCACCACCACCAAGCCCTCCCAATATCACCGAGATGAATGAAGAGCTGGAGCAATCCTTCACCAAGACACACGCTATTTCTCGTGAATCATGACATCCATCACCAAAATTTTAAAAATTCTGATTTTTCTTTACACCCTCTGAATTTCAATAATACCCCTTATTATTTTTTTTCCCATTAATGATGAACCATGTTATAGATTATTGTTTTCGAGATTAATCTTATATATATATATATATATATATATATATATATATTTTTTTTTTAATTTTCAATGTATTTTTTTATGAAAATGTCTATGAATCATTTCGAATCCCAATAAAGACAACTTTCCCCACTTAAGAGAACTCCATTGCCAGTGGAGCCAACACTTTATTTTAATCTTATATTAATTCTATTGAGTTGACCATGCTATTCAAATTTGATCCCGTGCCACACAATTTTTCCTCCTATCTATTTTATAGGAATGTTTATCAATATTTATATAAGACAATTGGTAAATTTACTATCTTCAAATCACTCTTCTTATTTTTTAAAAATCTCAATTTACTCCTCATTTTTGTCAAGGAAAAAAAAAATCATCAACTCACCCATTTTTTCTTTATCTTTTATACAAAAATAAGAGTAACTTGAGATTTCCAAAAGTTAGAAGATGATTTGAAGATGATCAATTTAGAAGGAAGATAATTCAAAATTTATCCTTTTTATAATTATGATTACTTGAATGGGTGTGATCGCGTAATTCTAACCAAGTGATTTTTAAATAATTTTATTTTGCTACCCACACAAATTCATATTAAAAAAAAAATTAAATAAATCTAATTAAACTTTGTCCATCCTATTAAAAAAATAAATAAATAAATAAAATCGGTCAAGAAGCTTAGCAGCATCATCGCTTAATAAGAAGAAAAAAGAAAAAAAAAACATTACATCAGCATATGTGTCAGCAAAAATGACCCACATAGGGCCCTATCCAATATGGAAAATTCTTTATTACTTATCCCCGACCGACATGGCGGAATGATTTTTTGAATAGGTTTCAAAAGCTTTATTTAGTTAGTTAATTGAGCTTGAGTCTTGTGAGATAGAGAGTTGAAAATTGATGCGGATTTTGTCCATTTATTTACTTTTAAAACTAAATAATAATTAATTTGACAATTTTATTACATTTTTTTTTGTTAAAAGTACTTAATCATGTTTGCCCCAAAAAAGTTAATCAAATAGTTTTAAAGCTTTTATTTATACGGCACCCCTGTTTAAATCTTAAAAGTTAAAACATAAAATTGATTTTTTTATAGGTATTATTCAAGTCAAACTTCTCAGTAAATCAGTCTATTAATGTACAATAAGTATTTATTTAAATTCAAATTATCGATTGTAATGCAATGATTAGGATAATGATTTCTTTTTTGTGCATTAAATAGTTGATTTAATGTAAGAATATTGCCATTGTTTTGATAAATCCTATTCATAACCTTGCTTGAAATTTAAACCATTGATAAAACTAACATTTCACTGTAAACGCATTAGGAAAAAGAAAAAGAAGTATTTGAATTGGCTGAATGGAATACATCCGCTACCAAGTCAAACAATTAAATCTCTCTTTTTCAGAAATAATTCAAAAGCGTGATTATGAAGGCGAATTCCTCACTGACTCAACCTCCCCCAATTAAACATAATTGTGTGGAGACTTCTTATAACGTATTTCTACCTTACGAAATGCGAGTAGCATCTTTTCCTATGTATTTGGATGCATTTCATAGAATAAAAATGTAATAATATAAGTCTCATGTATATTAGGGATGGCAATTTTTCCCGATGGGATGGGATCCTGCGGGATCCCATCCCATTTGGGACGGGATTGGGACATATTTTTGTTCCATAAAAAAATTTGGGACGGGATTGGGACATTTTTTTATCCCAATTACATATGCGGGACATGAGTGGGATTGACAAATTTCGTCCCATCCGGTCTCATTATCGATTAAGAATATAAATTTTTCCAATTGGGATGAGATCCCGTAGGATCCTATATCTTTTGAGACGGGATTTGGACATATTTTTGTCCCAAAACAAATATAGGGACGTGACTGGGACGTTTTTTCATCTTATTTGCATATACGGGATGAGACTGGAATTGGTAAATCCCATCCCATCCCATCTCGTCCTATTGCCAACCCTAATGTATATATATCGATCAGAATATCAACCAGATATATTTGTAATACAAGAAAACTGATGCTTAATCAGTTTCAAAAAAAAAAAAATCCCTCTCTTTCCCCTTTTTTGGGAAAATGTTGGAAACTTGGAACACTCTCCATGGGAGTGAGATAGGAAACTTGGAAATTTTTTCACTTTATGTGTACACGGAGATCCTTTGGTTCATTTCTTCTATTTGAGAGATTATCTAAATTCAATGGCAATGTAGTGTGTTTTTCTCCGTTACAATTTTTTGCCATCCTAGATGAAATCGAATATTAAAAATTTTCTAGAGACCTAATTATGTACGTAGGACATATAGTATATATAGGAGGGACCAAATTATCATTCACATACCTGCTAAAACATATAAAGAGTACATAATTCTTTCTTTTTATTTATTTCACAAAATTTCCATTTCTTTAGCACACTCGCAATTATTACAACTTGGGTTCTTATTTTGTAACTAATATATTAGGTAAGTTACAACCCACCGGAGAATCCAAGTAAAATGAAGCTTATTACAACAATACATAAATAAGCATTTGATATTCACTTAAAAGATATAATGATAGGTAATGTCTAATTTAAATTTTAACTCTTATATTTTTTTGGATTCAAATTTAGATGGCCTTCTAAATAAAATTGCTTTGAAACTACTCGGCCTGGCTCTAGGGCCGCGAAACAAATTATTAAGGATAAACCTCAATAAGAGATCTTAAACCTAAAATGGAGGTAATTTTATAGTCACTAAAACCAGCATCGGCAAAAAGTTTGGCCCATTCTTTCTCATCTCGTTCTGTTCCGTTGGTCAAGACCATCATCAACATATCAAAAAATAGTTGCGTTTCAATAGACTCATCATCCCTTTTTTTATTCTCTCTTATCATGTCAATTATAATCACCTTCCCTTTCTTGCCATAGCTCGTAAATGCTTCCTTACATTTCTTAAGAATCTTCACGCATTCTTCATCATCCCAGTCATGCAATATCCACTAATTGTCATCATCAATAATATTAGAATTTAAAATATTTGAAGATTCAGAATGGAAAATTAAATGAGTATATGGTGTACATAAGTAATTCGAGATCCTTCTAGTTTATATATTAATTTTATGCTCAAGAAACCACTTTAGTTAAACTATAAAAATTAATACGCGTACCTTGAGTAGAACAGCATCAGCTGGGGGAATGGCCTCAAACATGTCCCCTCCAACATATTTGAGATTGGCCAAATCGCTTTCGAGGCCATTAACCACATGCGGCAGATCAAAATCAGTGCACTCCAAATTTGGAAACGCTTTAGCTATGGCCTTGGCCGCAGTTCCAATGCCCCCACCCACATCCACTAACGAATTAAAACCTTCGAACACATCCTTACACTTATGTATTACCACTCTTGTTGCCAACCGCGCATCACTTGCCATGGCTTCATTGAAGAAATTGTTAATCTTTGGCTCGTCCCCAGCATAATCCCAAAAACTCTTCCCATGAAAAATCTATTACATCTTTGATAATTTTTATTAAAATTATTATTTAAATTTTATATTTACTACATATTGTTAACTTTGTTTACGATTATAGATTTTTTTTCATAATTATAAAATTACAACATCTCAATTCTAAATAAGATTCGAATTGATGATTAATAATACACTCATTTATAACGAATGAAAGTGAAGGTAGCCCTAAAAGATTGCCTACAGATAACGGGGGCGAATCGGACAACTCCCATTTGTAACGAAGATGCTTTGAATCACATGAGTAATCCAAATTCTTAGCTTTTTTCTTTTTAAAAATAATTAAATGAATAAATTTTGCTTATTAAATAATTGAATTAAAAATTACAGCATTAATATCGTGATAAACATAAATACTATAAATTATACATAAAATTAATAACTTCATACAAGATTATTAATTATTTAAAAAATTAAAACTGTTTTTATAGAATTCTAATGAAAAATATTTTATTCATTTATAAAAAAATACTAGTTTTAAACGAAAGAAAATTACTGATTAATTAAACAAAAAAATTATATGAAAATTGTTATCTATTGCTATATATTTGGGTTGGATGAAAATTGTTTGGTTGTTTCTCTAATATTTTAAATTCTAATATCTTTATTTAGTTTACATAGGAATTTGCTAATGATTTATCCATGTTTGTTCTCAGGCAATTTATGCGATAAGTTTACTTTAACCTGGATGGAAGCCAAATTTTTACGGTTTTTGAAGATTTGTAGGTGTTGGCTACAAAGCCAGGGCTGAAGCAGAGGGGCGTCTCTTATATCTCAAATTGGGATACGTACATGATGTTGAACTCACTGTTCCCCCAGCTGTTCGCATTTTCTGCCTAAAAAACAATGTGGTTTGCGGCTGTGGACTTGACAAACACAGGGTGCACCAGTTTGCTGCTTCAGTTCGCAGTCGCAAGCCTCCTGACCCTTTCAAAGGCAAGGGTATAATGTACGCTGATGAAGTTATAAAGAAAAAAGTTGGAAAGAAAAAATCAAAATGATGGTGGAGATGGTCTCTACTTTTTTGCAATTCGGTTTTTTTTTTTTTTTTGGTGCATCAAGGACTTAGTTTAGAAATCGGCGGATTGTGATGCTTTTGGGGGCTTTGTTATAGAAAAATGTTTGTTGATATTTCACCATTGAAAATTTCTTATGCAAATTCGACGTTGGCTTTAAATGATTTTTTCTCTGCAGTACAATTTGTTTGCAATAACGGTCTTGTGGGCCGCCTTATGGACTAGAGTCTTGTATTCCTGCACAAACAACACAAATCATAATCTCATGAGCCCGTAAATCCAATAGACGTTGCGCAGCGTAAAGAAGATTTGTTGCATCCCACAAACCACATACTGTTTAGCTAAAGCGACCACAAGTACATTAGAAAGGACTGAAAAATGACTCAAATTATGAACGAGTTAATCAAGCACGTCAATCTGAGAGGCAACGTCCAGAACCACCCAATCAAATCCCTCAAGCAACCCCTCACCTGCGTAGGCACTACAACCCATAATTTCCCAGTCTCGTGTTATATCCACAGATTCCAAGTTCAGCATCTGTGGAAGTGTAGTCGAGACAGATTAGAACCAAAAAGGTTTTAAATTGTTCCAAATCCAACATACAGATGTTTTGAATATAAATTGGAAAAGAAAAAGAAAAGAAGATCATATCAATTGGATGATTGTTTTTATGAGAGTTCATAAACATCTAATATCATCCAACCCAGGAATGCTTTCAAATTTGTGAAACAGTGTTTGGTCAACCACGTTTTTAAGGCCAATGCCTGAGACAGACAAGGGCTAATAAATGATCTAATGAATCTACTGTAAAATTATGCAAAAGGACACAACTAAAAATACCTCACAACATCTTATATTTCTTATAGCTCTTTGGCCCCAACATCCCATATATTTAAGACTATACCTGTCAAATACACATAATATATTCATGGGAATTAAAACTTTTTGGAGTGCTTCAAACTCTCATCTCATGTAAGCATGCATATTTTTTATCATCATGTCCATAAGGATGGACAATACTGTACATAATAAGCCTAAAATTTTACAATAAATTCATTTCATTTCATCTCATCTCATTTCAATTACCGTGTTCAATTTTATGTGGATCTGAACAGAAATCTTACTTTTGGTGAGTGGTGGTTTTGATGTTGAAGCCAAGTCTACCATCATTTTATTTTTAACTTCCTCCAAGCTTCCCTTCATATCCTCAAGCAACAAGAATGGACCCAAAACCTTGCTAGCATTTACACGAGCCACCTGCCTTCCTGGCCAAAATATGCAAATTAAGACTTGCATTAATCAAAATAAGAATATTTGAACAAACTGTAACACTGGGGTTGGGAAGGGGGCAATATCTAAGAAATAGTCATTGCATGTTTTTTTTTTTCAAGTTTTTTTTTTTTTAATTAAATAGGCAAAACATAATCCCATATAAAGCTAATAAAGCAGTTCATTTAGGGAAGATGCAAAAGTTAAAAGGCGTCAAAAAGACCCTCACTAGGAGTCTAGGATATACCTCTGTTTACTTCAGACGGGAAAAGCAGGCGATGTGGGTAAGGTAACCTGTCCCTGTGGAGAAGAACTACTGCATCATAATTGTTCAACGGTGTCCGGAAAAGGCACTACAAGTGGAAAATAGCATAATGCATATAATCTGAAAACAAGGAGTGGAATAACATCTGACAAAAGTTTCTCACACACACCCCATCTGCAAGAATCAGTCTGATCCTCTGGTATGAGTTTAGTCAATAAGTTCGCACGGCTTCGAGCATAAGCTACTAGCCTCTTTAGTTCCGTTACATCGAGATAGATACATGCCAATGAGGTAGGCCAGGAGCACCACAAGTAATAAGTCCACATGTATGCCACATAAATTTATAAGTATTGAACAGCACGTAAGCATAGGGTCTAAGATTGAAGAAGTTTCACCAAGGTGACCACTCTTGGTGGATAATTTAAACAAGAACTCTGTATATTCATTAGTTTGTCTTAAATTACAAACCTAGAAGGTGGATAAAAAAACGACAGTACCTTTATAGAGAACAGGGTTATATTCTCTTCCATATTTGCTACTTTAAAATTGCGTATTTATTATTTTGATTTTGAAAAAAAGGGGAAAAATATATCTAATCTGCAAGTACGGAGGAGGACTTATTGTACAAATTTACGGGGGAGAGGTCTTATGGAACCATACTTAAACTAATATTGAAACCATACTTAAACCTTGACTTTGGTGTTTTAGTATGGTGCAAATAGTCACACCCCTTGTTTTTCATCTCTTTATTATTGACGAGTTAGATTAGGACCCTTATACAGTGTAACCATCCTCAACTTCCTTTGGTGCCGCTACTTACTTAAAAGTCAAATCATAATTAAGAAGTAGTTAATTAAGGTGAT
This sequence comes from Citrus cavaleriei, assembly GCA_030448925.1. NCBI lineage: Eukaryota > Viridiplantae > Streptophyta > Magnoliopsida > Sapindales > Rutaceae > Citrus > Citrus cavaleriei. Next base: position 104,504 of record JAUJEN010000459.1, on the reverse strand, counting down.
TTTATCTCACAGTTGTTTGATGAAAAACTTCTATTACCTTTACTTTAAAAAAAAATTAATTTAAAAGTCATATATATCAAATATAATTCATCAATACTTAACTCACATTTAGAATTTCTATTTCACAGTATGAAAATACCAAACAGATCCTTACACTTCAACGGCTCACTATCAGTATTGGGAAGACACAGGATCTTCTTATCACGGGTAAAGCTCAATAAGAGACCTCAAACCCAAAGTAGAATTTACATTGTAATGGCTGAAACCAGCTTCTAAGAAGAGCTTCTTCCATTCTTTGATGCTCCGCTCTTTGGCCACACTGAATAAAGACATCATCAACATGTCAGAGCACAATTGTGTCTCGGTTGAGTCCTTGTCTATGCTTTGATCTTCTATGACCATGTCTATGACCCTCCTTTATCTTTGCTCCCATCAATAGCTTCTTTGCACTTCTTCAATATCTTCACGCTCTCTTCATCACCCCAGTCATGCAGAACCCACTTCATAGATATATTTTGTCATATAAATTTAATTAAACAGTTAAAAATCTGAATTCTGTTAATATATAGAAAAACAGTAATACTAGATCCACAAACTCTTTGTGCAAACTGATGCAGTATAACAATGTTGATTTGATTTTAAAAAAAACTCCACATGATGCATGTAATTAATTTTTATTAATATTTTTTATTTGGATGAGTCTATTTCAACTTCAGTTTTCTATAAAAAAAATTTCCCCAAATTTGAGCCATTGATCTTATACAATACAATGAGGGACGAATTTTGACATCATTAAATGCTATTTTGACATTTAATATATCTAAAATTGGATTGTATAAAATAACTAATTCAAAATTTTGAGTAGAAAATTCAAACTAAAATAGCCCTCTATTTTCTTCGACCAAAATTGTTATATATGCTACAGCTATTTGTAGAATGAGGTTGTGACTCTGTATATATCAGTATTGAAACATTAATATTTAAGTGGGAGAGAAAATAGAAATCCTATTACTAATCAATTTAATTACCTTGAGTAGAACTGCATCTGCTGGAGGTATTGCTTCAAACATGTCGCCTCCAAGAAATTCCAGGTTCTTATTAGTCCCCTGCTGCTGCTGCAAATTATTATCAACGACATGTGGGAGATCGAAAACGATGCATTTCATTTCAGGAAAAGCTTCTGCGATGGCTTTGGCCATAGTTCCAGTGACGCCACCCAGATCAACCAGACACTTCAGCCCCTTGAATACCTCCTTACAATCTTTAATCAGAACGCTTGATATGAACTGAGAGTCAGTCATCATGGCATCATAAAAGACGTTTTTAAATTTAGCTTCTTGAGCCAAACAACCCCAAAAGTCTTTCCCATGCGTTGACTCAAACACTGTGGGTGTAGAGGGATCATCATTCTTGAACCAAGAGCTCAAGAAATTGAAGGGAGTCGTTATTATAGGATGGGTTATCAGAAACATAAATGGTGCGGCCCTCAAGGGCTCATCCTTTAGGAGGAGTCGAGAAGCTGGTGTAAGAGAATAATACACTTCTGATTCGTCTTTGTCAATTTTATTTTTTTGAGCAAAGAAGCCAGAGGAACTAGAATCCGCATAAGGCGTTGAATGCAATGAGCTTTGTTTTTTGGATGTCGAGTGCTGAAGCTATCTGTGAAAGAGTCATGGGCTGGCCATGTTTGTGAATAACATCTGGTATGCCAAGTTCAACGGCACATTTTAGTGACATGGAATTGATGTAACTGAAGGCACAATTCCACACCTGAGCTTGAGCTTTAAGAAGCTCAGAGCTGCTGCTGCTGCTGCTACTACTCTCTGCATTAATCATATGATTCATATCCATTTCAGGCTATTCAAAGCTTGGCGACCTTTAAAGATTCTTGAATTATCTGTCATGAACAAGAAGCGAGCTTAAATATTGTCAACGTAGTATATGAATTACCTCCATTCTTTAAGGTGATGTTTGGTTTGAAAAAATGAGAGGAGAGGATAGGAGTTGAGTGGAGAGGAGGGGATAAGAAAGGAGATGAGGTGAGGGTGAAATTAAATCTAGTTGTTTGATTTAACATAGAATTTTGCTGGGAAAGGATATTACAAAATTTGTTTTGGACTAACTTACCCTTTACCTTACACCCTAGACTTCCAACGTTAGTTACAAATATAATTTGAAAAAAATAAACTATGAATAATTTAATTTAAAAATTAAACAACTAAATAGCTATTAGATAAAATAACTTGAATACTGTATTTACAATTAATTTTTTTAAACCAATTTAAGTAATACCGTATAACTAATTAAATAATTTAAATTATTTTCCAATAAATTATTTTTAATAAAAATAATCAATTTAACCTCGCCGGAGAGCCGCCACATTGCCGCAGAGAAAGCTGCCGAAATAGAGTTTTTCGTCCTCAAAGTTACATCAAAATGATCAGAAACTAATGATCTACTCAATGAGAGATAAAATTATCCAAAACGTTTACAACTGTGCTGGAAATAGTAGAGTTAAAAGTTTCTCAGATGTTTACAATGAGATTTGAGCCCAAAAAAGATATCTAATGTCGTTTTCATTGCCCTAAGATAGTAGATCGGCTCTTGAAAATTCGATTGGCATAAAAATTGATGAAGAAATCACTTCGACAGAGGCACTCCGGCGGCTTTCCGACGACGGGATGGCGGCGGTCTGTCGACGGCTGTTGCTGTTCTTTTATATTTAATAATTTCAAATTAATTAAATAATAGATATATATTATCTATTAAACTATTTAATATGTTATTTTAACTTATTTAAAGGATAATATTGAACTTTTGTTTTAAAACTGGTAAGGAACTTAGACTCTTTACCCACTGGTGCAGAATTAAAATTCTTTAGTTTCATAGATTTTAAATTCCTTTAGAAATTAATTTCTAGTCAACTAGGACCAACCAAACAAAAGAAATCATAAAAGAATTCTCTTTTCCACCCTTCTCTCAGGCCAATCAAACGTCACCTAAGTTCCTGCCTAGAGGAATTTTCAACTGCAGGCATTATAGATTAGTCCCCTGATTTACAGTTTTTTTTTTTAATAAGGAATTATATAATAATTTATAATTTGAACGACCTTGATGCTCGGTACTCAGTACCCCGTTTTATGTATTAAAAAAAATTAGATATCAATTTTATCAGCACATGGGTCAGCAGATGGATACATTGAACCCGTTAAAAATGTTCACCACCACCAAGCCCTCCCAATATCACCGAGATGAATGAAGAGCTGGAGCAATCCTTCACCAAGACACACGCTATTTCTCGTGAATCATGACATCCATCACCAAAATTTTAAAAAATTCTGATTTTTCTTTACACACCCCTCTGAATTTCAATAATACCCCTTATTATTTTTTTTCCCATTAATGATGAACCATGTTATAGATTATTGTTTTCGAGATTAATCTTATATATATATATATATTTTTTTTTTTTTTTAATTTTGACCACGAGGTATTTTAGGGAGAGTCCCAACTATGAAAAGCGACTTTTTTCGCATCACAATTGTAAATCCCCGTCGAATCGGAGCTTCTCCAATAAAGACAATTTCCCGACTTAACCTGAGAAAAACTCCCACTTAAGAGAACTCCATAAATAACACTTTATTTTAATCTTATATTAATTCTATTGAGTTGACCATGCTATTCAAATTTGATCCCGTGCCACACAATTTTTCCTCCTATCTATTTTATAGGAATGTTTATCAATATTTATATAAGACAATTGGTAAATTTACTATCTTCAAATCACTCTTCTTATTTTTTAAAAATCTCAATTTACTCCTCATTTTTGTCAAGGAAAAAAAAAATCATCAACTCACCCATTTTTTCTTTATCTTTTATACAAAAATAAGAGTAACTTGAGATTTCCAAAAGTTAGAAGATGATTTGAAGATGATCAATTTAGAAGGAAGATAATTCAAAATTTATCCTTTTTATAATTATGATTACTTGAATGGGTGTGTAATTCTAACCAAGTGATTTTTAAATAATTTTATTTTGCTACCCACACAAATTCATATTAAAAAAAAAATTAAATAAATCTAATTAAACTTTGTCCATCCTATTAAAAAAATAAATAAATAAAATCGGTCAAGAAGCTTAGCAGCATCATCGCTTAATAAGAAGAAAAAAGAAAAAAAAAACATTACATCAGCATATGTGTCAGCAAAAATGACCCACATAGGGCCCTATCCAATATGGAAAATTCTTTATTACTTATCCCCGACCGACATGGCGGAATGATTTTTTGAATAGGTTTCAAAAGCTTTATTTAGTTAGTTAATTGAGCTTGAGTCTTGTGAGATAGAGAGTTGAAAATTGATGCGGATTTTGTCCATTTATTTACTTTTAAAACTAAATAATAATTAATTTGACAATTTTATTACATTTTTTTTTGGTTAAAAGTACTTAATCATGTTTGCCCCAAAAAAGTTAATCAAATAGTTTTAAAAGCTTTATTTATGCACCTGTTTAAATCTTAAAAGTTAAAACATAAAATTGATTTTTTATAGGTATTATTCAAGTCAAACTTCTCAAAGTAAATCAGTCTATTAATGTACAATAAGTATTTATTTAAATTCAAATTATCGATTGTAATGCAATGATTAGGATAATGATTTCTTTTTGTGCATTAAATAGTTGATTTAATGTAAGAATATTGCCATTGTTTTGATAAATCCTATTCATAACCTTGCTTGAAATTTAAACCATTGATAAAACTAACATTTCACTGTAAACGCATTAGGAAAAAGAAAAAGAAGTATTTGAATTGCAAACGGTTAGTTGAATGGAATACATCCGCTACCAAGTCAAACAATTAAATCCTCTTCTCTCTTATGAATCATCGCCTCAAAGTTAAGCGTGATTTATAAGAAATTTGATCAACCTCCCCAATTAAACATAATTGTGGGCTTATAACGTATTTCTTACAATGAGTAGGACATCTTTTCTCCGGGTATTTGGATGGGCGCATCATGTATCAAAAATGTAATAATATAAAACCGTATATTAGGGATGGCAATTTTTCCGATGGGATGGGATCTGCGTAAGTCCTCATGTATATTGGGGATGGCAATTTTTCCGATGGGATGGGATCTGATCCCATCCCATTTCGGATCGTGAGACATATTTTGTTCCATAAAAATTTGGGGACGGAGACATTTTTTATCCCATTACATATGCGGGATGGAGTGGGATTGACAAAATTCCCATCCCGCCATTAAGAATGGAAATTTTTCGATTGGGATGGGATCCGCAGGATCCCATCACTTTTGATTGGGGACGTATTTTTTATCCAAAAAAAAATATAGGGGACGGGATTGGGGACGTTTTTCATCCCATTAGATATACGGGATGGATTGGTAAATCCCATCCCGTCCCATTGCCAACCCTAATATATATATCTCGATCAGAATATCAACAGAATGACCATATAGCCAGATATATCTTTAAAGAACAATCTGATGCTTAATCGTTTCAAAAAAAAATCCTCTCTTTCCCTTTTTGGGAAAATGTTGAAACTTGGAACACTCTCCATGGGAGTGAGATAGAAACTTGGAAATTTTTCACTTTATGTGTACACGGAGATCCTTTGGTTCATTTCTTCTATTTAGAGATTATCTAAATTCAATGGCAATGTAGTGTGTTTTCTCCGTTACAATTTTTGCCATCCTAGATGAAATCGAATATTAAAATTTTCTAGAGACCTAATTATACGTAGGACATATAGTATATATAGGAGGACAAATTATCATTCACATACCTGCTAAAACATATAAAGAGTACATAATTCTTTCTTTTATTTATTTCACAAAATTTCCATTTCTTTTACACTCAATTATTACAACTTGGGTTCTTATTTTGTAACTAATATATTAGGTAAGTTACAACCCAGGAGAATCCAAGTAAAATGAAGCTTATTACAACAATACATAAATAAGCATTTGATATTCACTTAAAAGATATAATGATAGGTAATGTCTAATTTAAATTTTAACTCTTATATTTTTTTGGATTCAAATTTAGATGGCCTTCTAAATAAAATTGCTTTGAAACTACTCGGCCTGGCTCTAGGGCCGCGAAACAAATTATTAAGGATAAACCTCAATAAGAGATCTTAAACCTAAAATGGAGGTAATTTTATAGTCACTAAAACCAGCATCGGCAAAAAGTTTGGCCCATTCTTTCTCATCTCGTTCTGTTCCGTTGGTCAAGACCATCATCAACATATCAAAAAATAGTTGCGTTTCAATAGACTCATCATCCCTTTTTTTATTCTCTCTTATCATGTCAATTATAATCACCTTCCCTTTCTTGCCATAGCTCGTAAATGCTTCCTTACATTTCTTAAGAATCTTCACGCATTCTTCATCATCCCAGTCATGCAATATCCACTAATTGTCATCATCAATAATATTAGAATTTAAAATATTTGAAGATTCAGAATGGAAAATTAAATGAGTATATGGTGTACATAAGTAATTCGAGATCCTTCTAGTTTATATATTAATTTTATGCTCAAGAAACCACTTTAGTTAAACTATAAAAATTAATACGCGTACCTTGAGTAGAACAGCATCAGCTGGGGGAATGGCCTCAAACATGTCCCCTCCAACATATTTGAGATTGGCCAAATCGCTTTCGAGGCCATTAACCACATGCGGCAGATCAAAATCAGTGCACTCCAAATTTGGAAACGCTTTAGCTATGGCCTTGGCCGCAGTTCCAATGCCCCCACCCACATCCACTAACGAATTAAAACCTTCGAACACATCCTTACACTTATGTATTACCACTCTTGTTGCCAACCGCGCATCACTTGCCATGGCTTCATTGAAGAAATTGTTAATCTTTGGCTCGTCCCCAGCATAATCCCAAAAACTCTTCCCATGAAAAATCTATTACATCTTTGATAATTTTTATTAAAATTATTATTTAAATTTTATATTTACTACATATTGTTAACTTTTGTTTCATGATTATAGATTTTTTTTTCATAACAGTTGTATTATAAAAATTACAACATCTCAATTCTAAATAAGATCTGAATTGATGATTAATATGAGGTGTCTATACTCTACACTCATTTATAACGAATGAAAGTGAAGGTAGAGCTCCTAAAAGATTGCCTACAGATAACGGGGGCGAATCGGACAACTCCCATTTGTAACGAAGATGCTTTGAATCACATGAGTAATCCAAATTCTTAGCTTTTTTCTTTTTAAAAATAATTAAATGAATAAATTTTGCTTATTAAATAATTGAATTAAAAATTACAGCATTAATATCGTGATAAACATAAATACTATAAATTATACATAAAATTAATAACTTCATACAAGATTATTAATTATTTAAAAAATTAAAACTGTTTTTATAGAATTCTAATGAAAAATATTTTATTCATTTATAAAAAAATACTAGTTTTAAACGAAAGAAAATTACTGATTAATTAAACAAAAAAATTATATGAAAATTGTTATCTATTGCTATATATTTGGGTTGGATGAAAATTGTTTGGTTGTTTCTCTAATATTTTAAATTCTAATATCTTTATTTAGTTTACATAGGAATTTGCTAATGATTTATCCATGTTTGTTCTCAGGCAATTTATGCGATAAGTTTACTTTAACCTGGATGGAAGCCAAATTTTTACGGTTTTTGAAGATTTGTAGGTGTTGGCTACAAAGCCAGGGCTGAAGCAGAGGGGCGTCTCTTATATCTCAAATTGGGATACGTACATGATGTTGAACTCACTGTTCCCCCAGCTGTTCGCATTTTCTGCCTAAAAAACAATGTGGTTTGCGGCTGTGGACTTGACAAACACAGGGTGCACCAGTTTGCTGCTTCAGTTCGCAGTCGCAAGCCTCCTGACCCTTTCAAAGGCAAGGGTATAATGTACGCTGATGAAGTTATAAAGAAAAAAGTTGGAAAGAAAAAATCAAAATGATGGTGGAGATGGTCTCTACTTTTTTGCAATTCGGTTTTTTTTTTTTTTTTGGTGCATCAAGGACTTAGTTTAGAAATCGGCGGATTGTGATGCTTTTGGGGGCTTTGTTATAGAAAAATGTTTGTTGATATTTCACCATTGAAAATTTCTTATGCAAATTCGACGTTGGCTTTAAATGATTTTTTCTCTGCAGTACAATTTGTTTGCAATAACGGTCTTGTGGGCCGCCTTATGGACTAGAGTCTTGTATTCCTGCACAAACAACACAAATCATAATCTCATGAGCCCGTAAATCCAATAGACGTTGCGCAGCGTAAAGAAGATTTGTTGCATCCCACAAACCACATACTGTTTAGCTAAAGCGACCACAAGTACATTAGAAAGGACTGAAAAATGACTCAAATTATGAACGAGTTAATCAAGCACGTCAATCTGAGAGGCAACGTCCAGAACCACCCAATCAAATCCCTCAAGCAACCCCTCACCTGCGTAGGCACTACAACCCATAATTTCCCAGTCTCGTGTTATATCCACAGATTCCAAGTTCAGCATCTGTGGAAGTGTAGTCGAGACAGATTAGAACCAAAAAGGTTTTAAATTGTTCCAAATCCAACATACAGATGTTTTGAATATAAATTGGAAAAGAAAAAGAAAAGAAGATCATATCAATTGGATGATTGTTTTTATGAGAGTTCATAAACATCTAATATCATCCAACCCAGGAATGCTTTCAAATTTGTGAAACAGTGTTTGGTCAACCACGTTTTTAAGGCCAATGCCTGAGACAGACAAGGGCTAATAAATGATCTAATGAATCTACTGTAAAATTATGCAAAAGGACACAACTAAAAATACCTCACAACATCTTATATTTCTTATAGCTCTTTGGCCCCAACATCCCATATATTTAAGACTATACCTGTCAAATACACATAATATATTCATGGGAATTAAAACTTTTTGGAGTGCTTCAAACTCTCATCTCATGTAAGCATGCATATTTTTTATCATCATGTCCATAAGGATGGACAATACTGTACATAATAAGCCTAAAATTTTACAATAAATTCATTTCATTTCATCTCATCTCATTTCAATTACCGTGTTCAATTTTATGTGGATCTGAACAGAAATCTTACTTTTGGTGAGTGGTGGTTTTGATGTTGAAGCCAAGTCTACCATCATTTTATTTTTAACTTCCTCCAAGCTTCCCTTCATATCCTCAAGCAACAAGAATGGACCCAAAACCTTGCTAGCATTTACACGAGCCACCTGCCTTCCTGGCCAAAATATGCAAATTAAGACTTGCATTAATCAAAATAAGAATATTTGAACAAACTGTAACACTGGGGTTGGGAAGGGGCAATATCTAAGAAATAGTCATTGCATGTTTTTTTTTCAAGTTTTTTTTTTTAATTAAATAGGCAAAACATAATCCCATATAAAGCTAATAAAGCAGTTCATTTAGGGAAGATGCAAAAGTTAAAAGGCGTCAAAAAGACCCTCACTAGGAGTCTAGGATATACCTCTGTTTACTTCAGACAGGAAAAGCAGGCGATGTGGGTAAGGTAACCTGTCCCTGTGGAGAAGAACTACTGCATCATAATTGTTCAACGGTGTCCGGAAAAGGCACTACAAGTGGAAAATAGCATAATGCATATAATCTGAAAACAAGGGTGGAATAACATCTGACAAAAGTTTCTCACACACCCCATCTGCAAGAATCAGTCTGATCCTCTGGTATGAGTTTAGTCAATAAGTTCGCACGGCTTCGAGCATAAGCTACTAGCCTCTTTAGTTCCGTTACATCGAGATAGATACATGCCAATGAGGTAGGCCAGGAGCACCACAAGTAATAAGTCCACATGTATGCCACATAAATTTATAAGTATTGAACAGCACGTAAGCATAGGGTCTAAGATTGAAGAAGTTTCACCAAGGTGACCACTCTTGGTGGATAATTTAAACAAGAACTCTGTATATTCATTAGTTTGTCTTAAATTACAAACCTAGAAGGTGGATAAAAAAACGACAGTACCTTTATAGAGAACAGGGTTATATTCTCTTCCATATTTGCTACTTTAAAATTGCGTATTTATTATTTTGATTTTGAAAAAAAGGGGAAAAATATATCTAATCTGCAAGTACGGAGGAGGACTTATTGTACAAATTTACGGGGGAGAGGTCTTATGGAACCATACTTAAACTAATATTGAAACCATACTTAAACCTTGACTTTGGTGTTTTAGTATGGTGCAAATAGTCACACCCCTTGTTTTTCATCTCTTTATTATTGACGAGTTAGATTAGGACCCTTATACAGTGTAACCATCCTCAACTTCCTTTGGTGCCGCTACTTACTTAAAAGTCAAATCATAATTAAGAAGTAGTTAATTAAGGTGATTTTATCTCACAGTTGTTTGATGAAAAACTTCTATTACCTTTACTTTAAAAAAAAATTAATTTAAAAGTCATATATATCAAATATAATTCATCAATACTTAACTCACATTTAGAATTTCTATTTCACAGTATGAAAATACCAAACAGATCCTTACACTTCAACGGCTCACTATCAGTATTGGGAAGACACAGGATCTTCTTATCACGGGTAAAGCTCAATAAGAGACCTCAAACCCAAAGTAGAATTTACATTGTAATGGCTGAAACCAGCTTCTAAGAAGAGCTTCTTCCATTCTTTGATGCTCCGCTCTTTGGCCACACTGAATAAAGACATCATCAACATGTCAGAGCACAATTGTGTCTCGGTTGAGTCCTTGTCTATGCTTTGATCTTCTATGACCATGTCTATGACAATAACTTTCCCTCCTTTATCTTTGCTCCCATCAATAGCTTCTTTGCACTTCTTCAATATCTTCACGCTCTCTTCATCACCCCAGTCATGCAGAACCCACTTCATAGATATATTTTGTCATATAAATTTAATTAAACAGTTAAAAATCTGAATTCTGTTAATATATAGAAAAACAGTAATACTAGATCCACAAACTCTTTGTGCAAACTGATGCAGTATAACAATGTTGATTTGATTTTAAAAAAAACTCCACATGATGCATGTAATTAATTTTTATTAATATTTTTTATTTGGATGAGTCTATTTCAACTTCAGTTTTCTATAAAAAAAATTTCCCCAAATTTGAGCCATTGATCTTATACAATACAATGAGGACGAATTTTGACATCATTAAATGCTATTTTGACATTTAATATATCTAAAATTGGATTGTATAAAATAACTAATTCAAAATTTTGAGTAGAAAATTCAAACTAAAATAGCCCACTCTATTTTCTTCGACCAAAATTGTTATATATGCTACAGCTATTTGTAGAATGAGGTTGTGACTCTGTATATATCAGTATTGAAACATTAATATTTAAGTGGGAGAAAATAGAAATCCTATTACTAATCAATTTAATTACCTTGAGTAGAACTGCATCTGCTGGAGGTATTGCTTCAAACATGTCGCCTCCAAGAAATTCCAGGTTCTTATTAGTCCCCTGCTGCTGCTGCAAATTATTATCAACGACATGTGGGAGATCGAAAACGATGCATTTCATTTCAGGAAAAGCTTCTGCGATGGCTTTGGCCATAGTTCCAGTGCCGCCACCCAGATCAACCAGACACTTCAGCCCCTTGAATACCTCCTTACAATCTTTAATCAGAACGCTTGATATGAACTGAGAGTCAGTCATCATGGCATCATAAAAGACGTTTTTAAATTTAGCTTCTTGAGCCAAACAACCCCAAAAGTCTTTCCCATGCGTTGACTCAAACACTGTGGGTGTAGAGGATCATCATTCTTGAACCAAGAGCTCAAGAAATTGAAGGGAGTCGTTATTATAGGATGGGTTATCAGAAACATAAATGGTGCGGCCCTCAAGGGCTCATCCTTTAGGAGGAGTCGAGAAGCTGGTGTAAGAGAATAATACACTTCTGATTCGTCTTTGTCAATTTTATTTTTTTGAGCAAAGAAGCCAGAGTGAACTAGAATCCGCATAAGGCGTTGAATGCAATGAGCTTTGTTTTTTTGGATGTCGAGTGCTGAAGCTATCTGTGAAAGAGTCATGGGCTGGCCATGTTTGTGAATAACATCTGGTATGCCAAGTTCAACGGCACATTTTAGTGACATGGAATTGATGTAACTGAAGGCACAATTCCACACCTGAGCTTGAGCTTTAAGAAGCTCAGAGCTGCTGCTGCTGCTGCTACTACTCTCTGCATTAATCATATGATTCATATCCATTTCAGGCTATTCAAAGCTTGGCGACCTTTAAAGATTCTTGAATTATCTGTCATGAACAAGAAGCGAGCTTAAATATTGTCAACGTAGTATATGAATTACCTCCATTCTTTAAGGTGATGTTTGGTTTGAAAAAATGAGAGGAGAGGATAGGAGTTGAGTGGAGGAGGGGATAAGAAAGGAGATGAGGTGAGGGTGAAATTAAATCTAGTTGTTTGATTTAACATAGAATTTTGCTGGGAAAGGATATTACAAAATTTGTTTTGGACTAACTTACCCTTTACCTTACACCCTAGACTTCCAACGTTAGTTACAAATATAATTTGAAAAAAATAAACTATGAATAATTTAATTTAAAAATTAAACAACTAAATAGCTATTAGATAAAATAACTTGAATACTGTATTTACAATTAATTTTTTTAAACCAATTTAAGTAATACCGTATAACTAATTAAATAATTTAAATTATTTTCCAATAAATTATTTTAATAAAATAATCAATTTAACCTCGCCGGAGAGCCGCCACATTGCCGCGAAAGCTGCCGAAATAGAGTTTTCGTCCTCAAAGTTACATCAAAATGATCAGAAACTAATGATCTACTCAATGAGAGATAAAATTATCCAAAACGTTTACAACTGTGCTGGAAATAGTAGAGTTAAAAGTTTCTCAGATGTTTACAATGAGATTTGAGCCCAAAAAAGATATCTAATGTCGTTTTCATTGCCCTAAGATAGTAGATCGGCTCTTGAAAATTCGATTGGCATAAAATTGATGAAGAAATCACTTCGACAGAGGCACTCCGGCGGCTTTCCGACGACGGGATGGCGGCAGTCTGTCGACGGCTGTTGCTGTTCTTTTATATTTAATAATTTCAAATTAATTAAATAATAGATATATATTATATATTAAACTATTTAATATGTTATTTTAACTTATTTAAAGGATAATATTGAACTTTTGTTTTAAAACTGGTAAGGAACTTAGACTCTTTACCCACTGGTGCAGAATTAAAATTCTTTAGTTTCATAGATTTTAAATTCCTTTAGAAATTAATTTCTAGTCACCTAGGACCAACCAAACAAAAGAAATCATAAAGAATTCTCTTTTCCACCCTTCTCTCAGGCCAATCAAACGTCACCTAAGTTCCTGCCTAGAGAATTTTCAACTGCAGGCATTATAGATTAGTCCCCTGATTTACAGTTTTTTTAATAAGGAATTATATAATAATTTATAATTTGAACGACCTTGATGCTCGGTACTCAGTACCCCGTTTTATGTATTAAAAAAAATTAGATATCAATTTTATCAGCACATGGGTCAGCAGATGGATACATTGAACCCGTTAAAAATGTTCACCACCACCAAGCCCTCCCAATATCACCGAGATGAATGAAGAGCTGGAGCAATCCTTCACCAAGACACACGCTATTTCTCGTGAATCATGACATCCATCACCAAAATTATAAAAATTCTGATTTTTCTTTACACACCCTCTGAATTTCAATAATACCCTTATTATTTTTTCCCATTAATGATGAGCAATGTTATAGATTATTGTTTTGAGATTAATCTATATATATATATATATATATATATATATTTTTTTTTTTAATTTTGGTATTTTAGGAGAAGTCATTATGAAAAAAGCGTCAGAAATCATTTCGAATCGAGAAGCGATTCTCGATAAAAACTTTCTTCATTTGGAGAAAGCTCGGTCAATGGCTTAAGAAGCTAATTCTTAGGTGGAAAACTTTATTTTAATCTTATATTAATTTATTGAGTTGACCATGCTATTCAAATTTGATCCCGTGCCACAATTTTTCCTCCTATCTATTTTATAGGAATGTTTATCAATATTTATATAAGACAATTGGTAAATTGACTATCTTCAAATTACTCCATTATTTTTTAAAATCTCAATTTACTCCTCATTTTTGTCAAGGAAAAAAAAATCATCAACTCACCCATTTTTCTTTATCTTTTATACAAAAATAAGAGTAACTTGAGATTTCAAAGATAGAAGATGATTTGAAGATAATCAATTAGAAGGAAGATAATTCAAAATTTATCCTTTTATAATTATGATTACTTGAATGGGTGTGATCGCGTAATTCTAGCAAGTGATTTTTAAATAATTTTATTTTGCTACCCACACAAATTCATATTAAAAAAAAAATTAAATAAATCTAATTAAACTTTGTCCATCCTATTAAAAAAATAAATAAATAAATAAAATCGGTCAAGAAGCTTAGCAGCATCATCGCTTAATAAGAAGAAAAAAGAAAAAAAAAACATTACATCAGCATATGTGTCAGCAAAAATGACCCACATAGGGCCCTATCCAATATGGAAAATTCTTTATTACTTATCCCCGACCGACATGGCGGAATGATTTTTTGAATAGGTTTCAAAAGCTTTATTTAGTTAGTTAATTGAGCTTGAGTCTTGTGAGATAGAGAGTTGAAAATTGATGCGGATTTTGTCCATTTATTTACTTTTAAAACTAAATAATAATTAATTTGACAATTTTATTACATTTTTTTTTGTTAAAAGTACTTAATCATGTTTGCCCCAAAAAAGTTAATCAAATAGTTTTAAACAGTTTTATTTATACGGCACCCCTGTTTAAATCTTAAAAGTTAAAACATAAAATTGATTTTTTTATAGGTATTATTCAAGTCAAACTTCTCAGTAAATCAGTCTATTAATGTACAATAAGTATTTATTTAAATTCAAATTATCGATTGTAATGCAATGATTAGGATAATGATTTCTTTTTTGTGCATTAAATAGTTGATTTAATGTAAGAATATTGCCATTGTTTTGATAAATCCTATTCATAACCTTGCTTGAAATTTAAACCATTGATAAAACTAACATTTCACTGTAAACGCATTAGGAAAAAGAAAAAGAAGTATTTGAATTGCAAACGGCTAGCTGAATGGAATACATCCGCTACCAAGTCAAACAATTAAATCCCTCTCTTTCCCAGAACATGGCGATGGTGAATCATTCTTAAAGTTAAGCGTGATTATGAGGCGATGGTTCTTCAATTAAACATAATTGTGTGGAGACTTCTTATAACGTATTTCTACCTTACGAAATGCGAGTGGAGTAGAGACATCTTTTCTCTGTGAGGGGTATTTGGATGGGCATGTACTTCATAGAATAAAAATGTAATAATATAAGTCTCATGTATATTAGGGATGGCAATTTTTCCCGATGGGATGGGATCCTGCGTAAGTCTCATGTATATTAGGGATGGCAATTTTTCCCGATGGGATGGGATCCTGCGGGATCCCATCCCATTTGGGACGGGATTGGGACATATTTTTGTTCCATAAAAAAATTTGGGACGGGATTGGGACATTTTTTTATCCCAATTACATATGCGGGATGGGAGTGGGATTGACAAATTCCGTCCCATCCCGTCTTATTACCGATTAAGAATGGAAATTTTTCCAATTGGGATGGGATCCCGCAGGATCCCATCACTTTTGGGACGGGATTGGGACATATTTTTATCCAAAAAAAAATATAGGGACGGGATTGGGACGTTTTTTCATCCCATTTGCATATACGGGATGGGACTGGGATTGGTAAATCCCATCCCATCCCGTCCCATTGCCAACCCTAATGTATATATATCTGATTGTAAATATCAGTGTAATGACCTGCTGTCATAGCAGTTGTATATATCTTTGTGTAATACAGTAACCAACTGATGCTTAATCAGTTTCAAAAAAAAAAAAATCCCTCTCTTTCCCCTTTTTTGGGAAAATGTTGGAAACTTGGAACACTCTCCATGGGAGTGAGATAGGAAACTTGGAAATTTTTTCACTTTATGTGTACACGGAGATCCTTTGGTTCATTTCTTCTATTTGAGAGATTATCTAAATTCAATGGCAATGTAGTGTGTTTTTCTCCGTTACAATTTTTTGCCATCCTAGATGAAATCGAATATTAAAAATTTTCTAGAGACCTAATTATGTACGTAGGACATATAGTATATATAGGAGGGACCAAATTATCATTCACATACCTGCTAAAACATATAAAGAGTACATAATTCTTTCTTTTTATTTATTTCACAAAATTTCCATTTCTTTAGCACACTCGCAATTATTACAACTTGGGTTCTTATTTTGTAACTAATATATTAGGTAAGTTACAACCCACCGGAGAATCCAAGTAAAATGAAGCTTATTACAACAATACATAAATAAGCATTTGATATTCACTTAAAAGATATAATGATAGGTAATGTCTAATTTAAATTTTAACTCTTATATTTTTTTGGATTCAAATTTAGATGGCCTTCTAAATAAAATTGCTTTGAAACTACTCGGCCTGGCTCTAGGGCATGAAACAAAATTAAGGATAAACCTCAATAAGAGATCTTAAACCTAAAATGGAGGTAATTTTATAGTCACTAAAACCAGCATCGGCAAAAAGTTTGGCCCATTCTTTCTCATCTCGTTCTGTTCCGTTGGTCAAGACCATCATCAACATATCAAAAAATAGTTGCGTTTCAATAGACTCATCATCCCTTTTTTTATTCTCTCTTATCATGTCAATTATAATCACCTTCCCTTTCTTGCCATAGCTCGTAAATGCTTCCTTACATTTCTTAAGAATCTTCACGCATTCTTCATCATCCCAGTCATGCAATATCCACTAATTGTCATCATCAATAATATTAGAATTTAAAATATTTGAAGATTCAGAATGGAAAATTAAATGAGTATATGGTGTACATAAGTAATTCGAGATCCTTCTAGTTTATATATTAATTTTATGCTCAAGAAACCACTTTAGTTAAACTATAAAAATTAATACGCGTACCTTGAGTAGAACAGCATCAGCTGGGGGAATGGCCTCAAACATGTCCCCTCCAACATATTTGAGATTGGCCAAATCGCTTTCGAGGCCATTAACCACATGCGGCAGATCAAAATCAGTGCACTCCAAATTTGGAAACGCTTTAGCTATGGCCTTGGCCGCAGTTCCAATGCCCCCACCCACATCCACTAACGAATTAAAACCTTCGAACACATCCTTACACTTATGTATTACCACTCTTGTTGCCAACCGCGCATCACTTGCCATGGCTTCATTGAAGAAATTGTTAATCTTTGGCTCGTCCCCAGCATAATCCCAAAAACTCTTCCCATGAAAAATCTATTACATCTTTGATAATTTTTATTAAAATTATTATTTAAATTTTATATTTACTACATATTGTTAACTTTTGTTTCATGATTATAGATTTTTTTTTCATAACAGTTGTATTATAAAAAGTCTGATTAAATAAGATCTGAATTGATGATTAATATGATATCTACATTTATAACGAATGAAAGTGAAGGTAGAGCTCCAAAAGATTTTTCTACAGGCGAATCGGACAACTCCATTTAACGAAGATGCTTTTGAATCACATGAGTAATCAAATTCTTAGCTTTTTCTTTTAAAAATAATTAAATGAATAAATTTTGCTTATTAAATAATTGAATTAAAATTACAGCATTAATATCGTGATAAACATAAATACTATAAATTATACATAAAATTAATAACTTCATACAAGATTATTAATTATTTAAAAAATTAAAACTGTTTTTATAGAAATCTAATGAAAAATATTTTATTCATTTATAAAAAAATACTAGTTTTAAACGAAAGAAAATTACTGATTAATTAAACAAAAAAATTATATGAAAATTGTTATCTATTGCTATATATTTGGGTTGGATGAAAATTGTTTGGTTGTTTCTCTAATATTTTAAATTCTAATATCTTTATTTAGTTTACATAGGAATTTGCTAATGATTTATCCATGTTTGTTCTCAGGCAATTTATGCGATAAGTTTACTTTAACCTGGATGGAAGCCAAATTTTTACTGTTTTGAAGATTTGTAGGTGTTGGCTACAAAGCCAGGGCTGAAAGCAGAGGGGCGTCTCTTATATCTCAAATTGGGATACGTACATGATGTTGAACTCACTGTTCCCCCAGCTGTTCGCATTTTCTGCCTAAAAAACAATGTGGTTTGCGGCTGTGGACTTGACAAACACAGGGTGCACCAGTTTGCTGCTTCAGTTCGCAGTCGCAAGCCTCCTGACCCTTTCAAAGGCAAGGGTATAATGTACGCTGATGAAGTTATAAAGAAAAAAGTTGGAAAGAAAAAATCAAAATGATGGTGGAGATGGTCTCTACTTTTTTGCAATTCGGTTTTTTTTTTTTTTTTGGTGCATCAAGGACTTAGTTTAGAAATCGGCGGATTGTGATGCTTTTGGGGGCTTTGTTATAGAAAAATGTTTGTTGATATTTCACCATTGAAAATTTCTTATGCAAATTCGACGTTGGCTTTAAATGATTTTTTCTCTGCAGTACAATTTGTTTGCAATAACGGTATTGTGGGCCGCCTTATGGACTAAGTCTTGTATTCCTGCACAAACAACACAAATCAAAATCTCATTAGCCCGTAAATCCAATAGACGTTGCGCAGCGTAAAGAAGATTTGTTGCATCCCACAAACCACATACTGTATAGCTAAAGCGACCACAAGTACATTAGAAAGGACTGAAAAATGACTCAAATTATGAACAGAGTTAATCAAGCACGTCAATCTGAGAGGCAACGTCCAGAACCACCCTATCAACTCCCTCAAGCAACCCCTCTCCTGCGTCGGCACTACAACCCCTACTTTCCCAGTCTCGTGTTATATCCACAGATTCCAAGTTCAGCATCGGTGGAAGTGTAGTCGAGACAGATTAGAACCAAAAGGTTTTAAATTGTTCCAAATCCAACATACAGATGTTTTGAATATAAATTGGAAAAAGAAAAAGAAAAGAAGATCATATCAATTGGATGATTGTTTTATGAGTTCATAAACATCTAAAATCATCCAAACCAGGAATGCTTTCAAATTTGTGAAACAGTGTTTGGTCAACCACGTTTTTAAGGCCAATGCCTGAGACAGACAAGGGCTAATAAATGATCTAATGAATCTACTGTAAAATTATGCAAAAGGACACAACTAAAAATACCTCACAACATCTTATATTTCTTATAGCTCTTTGGCCCCAACATCCCATATATTTAAGACTATACCTGTCAAATACACATAATATATTCATGGGAATTAAAACTTTTTGGAGTGCTTCAAACTCTCATCTCATGTAAGCATGCATATTTTTTATCATCATGTCCATAAGGATGGACAATACTGTACATAATAAGCCTAAAATTTTACAATAAATTCATTTCATTTCATCTCATCTCATTTCAATTACCGTGTTCAATTTTATGTGGATCTGAACAGAAATCTTACTTTTGGTGAGTGGTGGTTTTGATGTTGAAGCCAAGTCTACCATCATTTTATTTTTAACTTCCTCCAAGCTTCCCTTCATATCCTCAAGCAACAAGAATGGACCCAAAACCTTGCTAGCATTTACACGAGCCACCTGCCTTCCTGGCCAAAATATGCAAATTAAGACTTGCATTAATCAAAATAAGAATATTTGAACAAACTGTAACACTGGGGTTGGGAAGGGGGCAATATCTAAGAAATAGTCATTGCATGTTTTTTTTTTTCAAGTTTTTTTTTTTTTAATTAAATAGGCAAAACATAATCCCATATAAAGCTAATAAAGCAGTTCATTTAGGGAAGATGCAAAAGTTAAAAGGCGTCAAAAAGACCCTCACTAGGAGTCTAGGATATACCTCTGTTTACTTCAGACGGGAAAAGCAGGCGATGTGGGTAAGGTAACCTGTCCCTGTGGAGAAGAACTACTGCATCATAATTGTTCAACGGTGTCCGGAAAAGGCACTACAAGTGGAAAATAGCATAATGCATATAATCTGAAAACAAGGAGTGGAATAACATCTGACAAAGTTTCTCACACACCCCATCTGCAAGAATCAGTCTGATCCTCTGGTATGAGTTTAGTCAATAAGTTCCGGCTTCGAGCATAAGCTACTAGCCTCTTTAGTTCCGTTACATCGAGATAGATACATGCCAATGAGGCCAGGAGCACCACAAGTAATAAGTCACATGTATGCCACATAAATTTATAAGTATTGAACAGCACGTAAGCATAGGGTCTAAGATTGAAGAAGTTTCACCAAGGTGACCACTCTTGGTGGATAATTTAAACAAGAACTCTGTATATTCATTAGTTTGTCTTAAATTACAAACCTAGAAGGTGGATAAAAAACGACAGTACCTTTATAGAGAACAGGGTTATATTCTCTTCCATATTTGCTACTTTAAAATTGCGTATTTATTATTTTGATTTTGAAAAAAAGGGGAAAAATATATCTAATCTGCAAGTACGGAGGAGGACTTATTGTACAAATTTACAGGAGAGGTCTTATGGAACCATACTTAAACTAATATTGAAACCATACTTAAACCTTGACTTTGGTGTTTTAGTATGGTGCAAATAGTCACACCCCTTGTTTTTCATCTCTTTATTATTGACGAGTTAGATTAGGACCCTTATACAGTGTAACCATCCTCAACTTCCTTTGGTGCCGCTTACTTACTTAAAAGTCAAATCATAATTAAGAAGTAGTTAATTAAGGTGATTTTATCTCACAGTTGTTTGATGAAAACTTCTATTACCTTTACTTTAAAAAATTAATTTAAAAGTCATATATATCAAATATAATTCATCAATACTTAACTCACATTTAGAATTTCTATTTCACAGTATGAAAATACCAAACAGATCCTTACACTTCAACGGCTCACTATCAGTATTGGGAAGACACAGGATCTTCTTATCACGGGTAAAGCTCAATAAGAGACCTCAAACCCAAAGTAGAATTTACATTGTAATGGCTGAAACCAGCTTCTAAGAAGAGCTTCTTCCATTCTTTGATGCTCCGCTCTTTGGCCACACTGAATAAAGACATCATCAACATGTCAGAGCACAATTGTGTCTCAGTTGAGTCCTTGTCTATGCTTTGATCTTCTATGACCATGTCTATGACAATAACTTTCCCTCCTTTATCTTTGCTCCCATCAATAGCTTCTTTGCACTTCTTCAATATCTTCACGCTCTCTTCATCACCCCAGTCATGCAGAACCACTTCATAGATATATTTTGTCATATAAATTTAATTAAACAGTTAAAATCTGAATTCTGTTAATATATAGAAAAACAGTAATACTAGATCCACAAACTCTTTGTGCAAACTGATGCAGTATAACAATGTTGATTTGATTTTAAAAAAAAACTCCACATGATGCATGTAATTAATTTTTATTAATATTTTTTATTTGGATGAGTCTATTTCAACTTCAGTTTTCTATAAAAAATTTCCCCAAATTTGAGCCATTGATCTTATACAATACAATGAGGGACGAATTTTGACATCATTAAATGCTATTTTGACATTTAATATATCTAAAATTGGATTGTATAAAATAACTAATTCAAAATTTTGAGTAGAAAATTCAAACTAAAATAGCCCACTCTATTTTCTTCGACCAAAATTGTTATATATGCTACAGCTATTTGTAGAATGAGGTTGTGACTCTGTATATATCAGTATTGAAACATTAATATTTAAGTGGAGAGAAAATAGAAATCCTATTACTAATCAATTTAATTACCTTGAGTAGAACTGCATCTGCTGGAGGTATTGCTTCAAACATGTCGCCTCCAAGAAATTCCAGGTTCTTATTAGTCCCCTGCTGCTGCTGCAAATTATTATCAACGACATGTGGGAGATCGAAAACGATGCATTTCATTTCAGGAAAAGCTTTGCGATGGCTTTGGCCATAGTTCAGTGCCGCCACCCAGATCAACCAGACACTTCAGCCCCTTTGAATACCTCCTTACAATCTTTAATCAGAACGCTTGATATGAACTGAGTCAGTCATCATGGCATCATAAAAGACGTTTTTAAATTTAGCTTCTTGAGCCAAACAACCCAAAAGTCTTTCCCATGCGTTGACTCAAACACTGTGGGTGTAGAGGGATCATCATTCTTGAACCAAGAGCTCAAGAAATTGAAGGGAGTCGTTATTAGGATGGGTTATCAGAAACATAAATGGTGCGGCCCTCAAGGGCTCATCCTTTAGGAGGAGTCGAAGCTGGTGTAAGAGAATAATACACTTCTGATTCGTCTTTGTCAATTTTATTTTTTGAGCAAAGAAGCCAGAGTGAACTAGAATCCGCATAAGGCGTTGAATGCAATGAGCTTTGTTTTTGGATGTCGAGTGCTGAAGCTATCTGTGAAAGAGTCATGGGCTGGCCATGTTTGTGAATAACATCTGGTATGCCAAGTTCAACGGCACATTTTAGTGACATGGAATTGATGTAACTGAAGGCACAATTCCACACCTGAGCTTGAGCTTTAAGAAGCTCAGAGCTGCTGCTGCTGCTGCTACTACTCTCTGCATTAATCATATGATTCATATCCATTTCAGGCTATTCAAAGCTTGGCGACCTTTAAAGATTCTTGAATTATCTGTCATGAACAAGAAGCGAGCTTAAATATTGTCAACGTAGTATATGAATTACCTCCATTCTTTAAGGTGATGTTTGGTTTGAAAAATGAGAGGAGAGGATAGGAGTTGAGTGGAGAGGAGGGGATAAGAAAGGAGATGAGGTGAGGGTGAAATTAAATCTAGTTGTTTGATTTAACATAGAATTTTGCTGGGAAAGGATATTACAAAATTTGTTTTGGACTAACTTACCCTTTACCTTACACCCTAGACTTCCAACGTTAGTTACAAATATAATTTGAAAAAAATAAACTATGAATAATTTAATTTAAAAATTAAACAACTAAATAGCTATTAGATAAAATAACTTGAATACTGTATTTACAATTAATTTTTTTAAACCAATTTAAGTAATACCGTATAACTAATTAAATAATTTAAATTATTTTCCAATAAATTATTTTTAATAAAAATAATCAATTTAACCTCGCCGGAGAGCCGCCACATTGCCGCCGCGAAAGCTGCCGAAATAGAGTTTTTCGTCCTCAAAGTTACATCAAAATGATCAGAAACTAATGATCTACTCAATGAGAGATAAAATTATCCAAAACGTTTACAACTGTGCTGGAAATAGTAGAGTTAAAAGTTTCTCAGATGTTTACAATGAGATTTGAGCCCAAAAAAGATATCTAATGTCGTTTTCATTGCCCTAAGATAGTAGATCGGCTCTTGAAAATTCGATTGGCATAAAAATTGATGAAGAAATCACTTCGACAGAGGCACTCGGCGGCTTTCCGACGACAGGATGGCGGCGGTCTGTCGACGGCTGTTGCTGTTCTTTTTATATTTAATAATTTCAAATTAATTAAATAATAGATATATATTATCTATTAAACTATTTAATATGTTATTTTAACTTATTTAAAGGATAATATTGAACTTTTGTTTTAAAACTGGTAAGGAACTTAGACTCTTTACCCACTGGTGCAGAATTAAAATTCTTTAGTTTCATAGATTTTAAATTCCTTTAGAAATTAATTTCTAGTCAACTAGGACCAACCAAACAAAAGAAATCATAAAAGAATTCTCTTTTCCACCCTTCTCTCAGGCCAATCAAACGTCACCTAAGTTCCTGCCTAGAGGAATTTTCAACTGCAGGCATTATAGATTAGTCCCCTGATTTACAGTTTTTTTTTTTAATAAGGAATTATATAATAATTTATAATTTGAACGACCTTGATGCTCGGTACTCAGTACCCCGTTTTATGTATTAAAAAAAATTAGATATCAATTTTATCAGCACATGGGTCAGCAGATGGATACATTGAACCCGTTAAAAATGTTCACCACCACCAAGCCCTCCCAATATCACCGAGATGAATGAAGAGCTGGAGCAATCCTTCACCAAGACACACGCTATTTCTCGTGAATCATGACATCCATCACCAAAATTTTAAAAAATTCTGATTTTTCTTTACACACCCCTCTGAATTTCAATAATACCCCTTATTATTTTTTTTCCCATTAATGATGAACCATGTTATAGATTATTGTTTTCGAGATTAATCTTATATATATATATATATATATATATTTTTTTTTTAATTTTTGTGAGGTATTTTAGGGAAGTCATTATAAATGACTTTCTTTAAATCATTTCGAATCGAGATTCTCGATAAAAAACTTTCGGAAATGATCAATAGCTTAAGAAAGCTGAATGACTTTATTTTAATCTTATATTAATTCTATTGAGTTGACCATGCTATTCAAATTTGATCCCACACAATTTTTCCTCCTATCTATTTTATAGAATGTTTATCAATATTTATATAAGACAATTGGTAAATTTACTATCTTCAAATCACTCTTCTTATTTTTAAAATCTCAATTTACTCCTCATTTTGTCAAGGAAAAAAATCATCAACTCACCCATTTTTTCTTTATCTTTTATACAAAAATAAGAGTAACTTGAGATTTCCAAAAAGAAGATGATTTGAAGATAATCAATTAGAAGGAAGATAATTCAAAATTTATCCTTTTTATAATTATGATTACTTGAATGGGTGTGATCAGCGTAATTCTAAAGTGATTTTTAAATAATTTTATTTTGCTACCCACACAAATTCATATTAAAAAAAAAATTAAATAAATCTAATTAAACTTTGTCCATCCTATTAAAAAAATAAATAAATAAATAAAATCGGTCAAGAAGCTTAGCAGCATCATCGCTTAATAAGAAGAAAAAAGAAAAAAAAAACATTACATCAGCATATGTGTCAGCAAAAATGACCCACATAGGGCCCTATCCAATATGGAAAATTCTTTATTACTTATCCCCGACCGACATGGCGGAATGATTTTTTGAATAGGTTTCAAAAGCTTTATTTAGTTAGTTAATTGAGCTTGAGTCTTGTGAGATAGAGAGTTGAAAATTGATGCGGATTTTGTCCATTTATTTACTTTTAAAACTAAATAATAATTAATTTGACAATTTTATTACATTTTTTTTTGTTAAAAGTACTTAATCATGTTTGCCCCAAAAAAGTTAATCAAATAGTTTTAAACAGTTTTATTTATACGGCACCCCTGTTTAAATCTTAAAAGTTAAAACATAAAATTGATTTTTTTATAGGTATTATTCAAGTCAAACTTCTCAGTAAATCAGTCTATTAATGTACAATAAGTATTTATTTAAATTCAAATTATCGATTGTAATGCAATGATTAGGATAATGATTTCTTTTTTGTGCATTAAATAGTTGATTTAATGTAAGAATATTGCCATTGTTTTGATAAATCCTATTCATAACCTTGCTTGAAATTTAAACCATTGATAAAACTAACATTTCACTGTAAACGCATTAGGAAAAAGAAAAAGAAGTATTTGAATTGCAAACGGCTAGCTGAATGGAATACATCCGCTACCAAGTCAAACAATTAAATCCCTCTTTCAGCCACTTGGGCTTAATGGTGAATCATTCAAAGCGTGATTATGAAGCGATGGTTTCAGACTCAACCTCCCATAATGTGGACTTCTTATAACGATTTCTACCTTACGAAACGGTGGAGTAGAAATCTTTCTCCATGAGGGGTATTTGGATGGGCGTATCTTGTAGAATAAAATGTAATAATATAAGTCTCATGTATATTAGGGATGGCAATTTTTCCGATGGGATGGGATCCTGCGTAAGTCTCATGTATATTAGGGATGGGACGATCCCAATGAGAACGTATTTTTGTCCCATAAAAAAATTTGGGACGGGATTGGGACATATTTTTATCCCAATCACATATGCGGGACGGGAGTGGGATTGACAAATTTCGTCCCATCCCGTCTCATTACCGATTAAGAATGGAAATTTTTCCAATTGGGATAGGATCCCGCAGGATCCCATCTCTTTTGGGACGGGATTGGGACATATTTTTGTCCCAAAAAAAATATAGGGACGGGATTGGGACGTTTTTTCATCCCATTTGCATGGATGGGAGTAATCCCATCCCATCCGTCATCAACCTAAATATATATATCGATTGTAAATATCGATTATAAATAGTATATATCTTTAATCTGATGCTTAATCAGTTTCAAAAAAAAAAAAATCCCTCTCTTTCCCCTTTTTTGGGAAAATGTTGGAAACTTGGAACACTCTCCATGGGAGTGAGATAGGAAACTTGGAAATTTTTTCACTTTATGTGTACACGGAGATCCTTTGGTTCATTTCTTATATTTGAGATTATCTAAATTCAATGGCAATGTAGTGTGTTTTTCTCCGTTACAATTTTTTGCCATCCTAGATAAAATCGAATATTAAAAATTTTCTAGAGACCTAATTATGTGCGTAGGACATATAGTATATATAGGAGGGACCAAATTATCATTCACATACCTGCTAAAACATATAAAGAGTACAAAATGCTTTCTTTTTATTTATTTCACAAAATTTCCATTTCTTTAGCACACTGGCAATTATTACAACTTGGGTTCTTATCTTGTAACTAATATATTAGGTAAGTTACAACCCACTGGAGAATCCAAGTAAAATGAAGCTTATTACAACAATACATAAATACGCATTTGATATTCACTTAAAAGATATAATGATAGGTAATGTTTAATTTAAATTTTAACTCTTATATTTTTTTGGATTCAAATTTAGATGGCCTTCTAAATAAAATTGCTTTGAAACTACTCGGCCTGGCTCTAGGGCCGAGAAACAAATTATTAAGGATAAACCTCAATAAGAGATCTTAAACCTAAAATGGAGGTAATTTTATAGTCACTAAAACCAGCATCGGCAAAAAGTTTGGCCCATTCTTTCTCATCTCGTTCTGTTCCGTTGGTCAAGACCATCATCAACATATCAAAAAATAGTTGTGTTTCAATAGACTCATCATCCCTTTTTTTATTCTCTCTTATCATGTCAATTATAATCACCTTCCCTTTCTTGTCATCGCTCGTAAATGCTTCCTTACATTTCTTAAGAATCTTCACGCATTCTTCATCATTCCAGTCATGCAATATCCACTAATTGTCATCACCAATAATATTAGAATTTAAAATATTTGAAGATTCGGAATGGAAAATTAAATGAGTATATGATGAACATAAGTAATTCGAGATCCTTCTAGTTTATATATTAATTTTATGCTCAAGAAACCACTTTAGTTAAACTATAAAAATTAATATGCGTACCTTGAGTAGAACAGCATCAGCTGGGGGAATGGCCTCAAACATGTCCCCTCCAACATATTTGAGATTGGCCAAATCGCTTTCGAGGCCATTAACCACATGCGGCAGATCAAAATCAGTGCACTCCAAATTAGGAAACGCTTTAGCTATGGCCTTGGCCACAGTTCCAATGCCCCCACCCACATCCACTAACGAATTCAAACCTTCGAACACATCCTTACACTTATGTATCACCACTCTTGTTGCCAACCGCGCATCACTTGCCATGGCTTCATTGAAAAAATTGTTAATCTTTGGCTCGTCCCCAGCATAAACCCAAAAATTCTTCCCATGTAACGTATCAAACGGCGTAGGATCGTCGTTTTGAAACCAAGTGCTCAGTTTCAGCCACGGTGATAGCAAAATAGGATCTAACATGGCGTGCAAGAAAGGTCTCACGCTTAAGGGGTTGTCTTTTAGGAGAAGTTTAGAAGCATTCTTGAGAACATAACCTTGTTCTTCGTCATTGTTATTTCGGCTGCTATTTAGCGTTTGCTGTGCAAAGAAGCCTGAGTGGATCAGAATGCGCATCAAGCGATACACACATCGGGTTTTTGATGGGTTTATTGTTAGGGCACTAACAAGCTCGTTGAGGGTCATGGGTTTGCCATGTTTGTTGATAATATCTGGTATTCCTAATTCAACAGCGCATTTAAGTGACATGGAGTTTATGAAATTGAAAATGTGATTCCAAACATGAGCTTGAGCTTCAAGTAGCTCAGTATCATGCTCTCCATCGATCAAATTCATCTTTATTAGGCTGAGTAGGGTTAATTGATATTTGATGCAAATCAATGAGTTTGAGCTCTATATATAATAGCGAAAGAGTCATATGTAATATTAGACGCCATTTGGTGTTAAAAGTGTTGTTGTTTTTAATTTAAGCTCTATGGAAAAAAAATTATAATAGTTAAATAAAAGTTGATGGTGTATGATAAATATCATTGTTAAATAATAATTTTAACAAAAATAATATAGATGTATAGGTTTTCCATCACACAAGTGTCGAGAAAATTAACTCAGTTTTCAAACTCAAATGTTTAAAATAAAGATCAAATTATAACCACGCGCCTAACTATAATACCAAACAAACACATAATATGTGTACACAATAATTTTCTGTCATGGCATCCAAAAAAAAAGTGTTGGAGTAAAAAATGTTTCTCTAAATGCATCTAATTGTTAACTAATTAATAATTTGCTAAGGGTTAAATTCAAAGAAAAAGATAGGGATCATAGAGGTTGTGACAAAAATTATTATGAAAAATTAATTTTTTATTACCACATGATTCATCACGTTGATGAGATAATTATTGCAAGATACGGCTCAATTATACGCAATCAGATTTGCTAAATCTTCTTAACCACTAGGCTCCTAGTGGTTAGAACCCAAGCTTCACAATTGTGAAGTCATGGATTTGAGCCTCCACAACCCATTGTGGAGGTTAATTTCTTTTCTCAATTTGAGTAAATACAGTCTTTTCCCTTTCGAAATATCATCTTAACTATAAATGCTTTCGCAATTAGGCTACAAAGAGAATCACGTGAAGTGAAGTAATATTGACTACTGAGTGTTTCGTTAATTAAAAATACGAACTGATACCAAATCTGAAGTCTTGTAAGTTAAATCGCAGAAAAAAAATTATAACTATGAAATAAAAATTAATATTATACAAATATAATTTTTTAAATAATAATTTTGATAAAATTAAGGAATATATAATAGATTTTTCATTATACATGTATAACATTAAATCAATTTACCTTCCAAGTACAACAGGTAGTGTTTATAAAAAACACATTACTGGTGTAATTTTTAAGTTATAGCCGTCCAATCTCAATTCTAAACCGGCCTTAAGTAAACCATCTCTGTAATTGTAATCTTGCTGATTTTGAGGTGATATTAAATAATTTGTGTTAGCTTTGTCCCATGCTGTACATATAAACAACGATCACATCCACTTTCTAAATATATCGGCCAACATATTTTTGTTAATTGCAAGAAACTTCTTGTTTCCTTATTTTACTTAAAGTCTGTATCATACAATTCTCTCCGGTAATAAAATTTTCGGTGAATTAGAACTTTCGATATAATTCTTATCCCTGAGCCTTGACATGTTATGATTTGTAGCATTTTGTTCAATTTTTTTAATCAATTACTTCTTTTTTTGAAAATTCAAACTCAAGTAAGTAATTAAATAAAAATTATTAAAAAAATCCAGCAACTTCTTGTTGTTGATCAAGCTGAAGTGGCTACTGATCATATGATTTATATCAAACAGTGATTTTCAATGATGAAGGTATTTATATTACTTCTCTTTTTTTGGGAAAAGGATATTTATTAATTAAGATACTATTAGAGCACTAGTCGCATGGGTAGGGGCAGAGTCAGCATATTAATTGATTGGGGGCTTATTCAACAATAATATAAAAAAATTCAAAAAGTAATAAATATATAAATATGAAAGATTTTTCATACTTCAAAATATGTTTACAAAAGTACTTTACAAGTTTTCATACATTGATAACGTTGCATTAAAACTTCATTATCAATATCATTAAATAAGTCTTTTTCTATGTAAACAATCAAACTATCATTCATCCATTGCTCTCACATTTGGCTTCGTAATCAATTCTTCAAAATGTTCATCGCTGAAAATGCTCTCTCTATACTAATATTAATATTTGTGTTGAAAAATTTAATTAATATTGATGCTTTTGGGCTTGATTTTAGTTTGCAAAGCACATCTCTTTTGATTTGTTTTAAAAATTTAGAGTGTGAGAATTTAAATTTAAATATGTATTAGGGACTTGAATATAAATTATTAGGGGCTTAAGAAAAATTTATTAGAAATTTTAGATTAATTAAATTAACTATTTAAAAAAATAATATTTCAGTGGGGACTTAAGTCGCCATTGGTCCCAAGGGAAATCCGCCCTTGCACATGGGAAACATTAATAATTGTCCCTCAACTATGAGCTGTAAACTCGTATATGTCGGACAATAATTCACTATTGTTCGGTCAAATATGAAGTTTGTGGGGGTGGTGTGGGATGGACACCAGTAGCTGTGATGAAAAGGCACGTTCATCTTCCCTTTCTTGCCGATTGGTTAATTGTGCACAATAAACATGCTCTTCATGACATTGGATTTAAGCTTGGGTGAATTGTCGTACTTACTTTCATTGAGGTTGGACAATTGGTTCTTAAAAGTTACAATATTAAAGTATTTAATAAACACCAGTTATTGTAGTTTGGAATTTATATTCATATAATTTTTTACTTATATAATGAAAAATCTATTACATCTTTAATAATTTTTGTTAAAATTATTATTTATATTTTATATTTACTACATACTGTTAACTTTTGTTTCATGATTATAGATTTTTTTCATAACAGTTGTATTATAAAAATTACAACATCTCAATTCTAAATAAGATATGAATTGATGATTAATATGAGGTGTCTATACTCTACACTCATTTATAACGAATGAAAGTGAAGGTAGAGCTCCTAAAAGATTGCCTACAGATAACGGGGGCGAATCGGACAACTCCCATTTGTAACGAAGATGCTTTGAATCACATGAGTAATCCAAATTCTTAGCTTTTTTTCTTTTAAAAAATAATTAAATGAGTAAATTTCACTTATTAAATAATTAAATTAAAAATTACAGCATTAATATCGTGATAAACATAAATATTATAAATTATACATAAAATTAATAAATTCATACAAGATTATTAATTATTTAAAAAATTAACACTGTTTCTATAGGATTCTAATGAAAAATATTTTATTCATTTACAAAAAAAAAATACTAGTTTTAAACGAAAGAAAATTACTGATTAATTAAACAAAAAAATTATATGAAAATTGTTATCTATTGCTATATATTTGGGTTGGATGAAAATTGTTTGGTTGTTTCTCTAATATTTTAAATTCTAATATCTTTATTTAGTTTACATAGGAATTTGCTAATGATTTATCCATGTTTGTTCTCAGGCAATTTATGCGATAAGTTTACTTTAACCTGGATGGAAGCCAAATTTTTACGGTTTTTGAAGATTTGTAGGTGTTGGCTACAAAGCCAGGGCTGAAGCAGAGGGGCGTCTCTTATATCTCAAATTGGGATACGTACATGATGTTGAACTCACTGTTCCCCCACCAGTTTGCTGCTTCAGTTCGCAGTCGCAAGCCTCCTGACCCTTTCAAAGGTCTTATGGAACCATACTTAAACTAATATTGAAACCATACTTAAACCTTGACTTGGGTGTTTTAGTATGGCGCAAATAGTCGCACCCCTTGTTTTTCATCTCTTTATTATTGACGAGTTAGATTAGGACCCTTATACAGTGTAACCATCTTAAACTTCCTTTGGTGCCGCTACTTACTTAAAAGTCAAATCATAATTAAGAAGTAGTTAATTAAGGTGATTTTATCTCACAGTTGTTTGATGAAAAACTTCTATTACCTTTACTTAAAAAAAATATTATTTAAAAGTCATATATATCAAATATTATTCATCAATACTTAACTCACATTTAGAATTTCTATTTCACAGTATGAAAATACCAAACAGATCCTTACACTTCAGCGGCTCACTATCAGTATTGGGAAGACACAGGATCTTCTTATTAGGGGTAAAGCTCAATAAGAGACCTCAGACCCAAAGTAGAATTTACATTGTAATGGCTGAAACCAGCTTCTGAGAAGAGCTTCTTCCATTCTTTGATGCTCCGCTCTTTGGCCACACTGAATAAAGACATCATCAACATGTCACAGCACAATTGTGTCTCGGTTGAGTCCTTGTCCGTGCTTTGATCTTCTATGACCATGTCCCTCCTTTATCTTTGCTCCCAGCAATAGCTTCTTTGCACTTCTTCAATATCTGCACGCTCTCTTCATCACCCCAGTTATGCAGAACCCACTTCATAGATATATTTTGTCATATAAATTTAATTAACAAGTTAAAAATCTTGGAATTCTGTTAATATATAAAAAAAACAGTAATACTAGATCCATAAACTCTTTGTGTAAATTGATGCAGTATAACAATGTTGATTTGATTTAAAAAAAAAAAAAAACTCCACATGATGCATGTAATTAATTTTTATTAATATTTTTTATTTGGATGAGTCTATTTCAACTTAAGTTTTCTATACAATACAATGAGGGACGAATTTTTACATCATTAAATGCTATTTTGACATTTAATATATCTAAAATTGGATTGTATAAAATAACTAATTCAAAATTTTGAGTAGAAAATTCAAGCTAAAATAGCCCACTCTATTTTCTTCGACCAAAATTGTTATATATGCTGCAGCTATTTGTAGAATGAGGTTGTGACTCAATATCAGTATTGAAACATTAATATTTAAGTGGGAGAGAAAATAGAAATCCTATTATTAATCAATTTAATTACCTTGAGTAGAACTGCATCTGCTGGAGGTATTGCTTCAAACATGTCGCCTCCAAGAAATTCCAGGTTCTTATTAGTCCCCTGCTGCTGCTGCAAATTATTATCAACGACATGTGGGAGATCGAAAACGATGCATTTCATTTCAGGAAAAGCTTCTGCGATGGCTTTGGCCATAGTTCCAGTGCCGCCACCCAGATCAACCAGACACTTCAGCCCCTTGAATACCTCCTTACAATCTTTAATCAGAACGCTTGATATGAACTGAGAGTCAGCCATCATGGCATCATAAAAGACGTTTTTAAATTTAGCTTCTTGAGCCAAACAACCCCAAATGTCTTTCCCATGCGTTGACTCAAACACTGTGGGTGTAGAGGGATCATCATTCTTGAACCAAGAGCTCAAGAAATTGAAGGGAGTCGTTACTATAGGATGGGTTATCAGAAACATAAATGGTGCAGCCCTGGAGGGCTTATCCTTTAGGAGGAGTCGAGAAGCTGGTGTAAGAGAATAATACACTTCTGATTCATCTTTGTCGATTTTATTTTGTTGAGCAAAGAAGCCAGAGTGAACTAGAATCCGCATAAGGCGTTGAATGCAATGAGCTTTGTTTTTTTGGATATCGAGTGCCGAAGCTATCTGTGAAAGAGTCATGGGCTGGCCATGTTTGTGAATAACATCTGGTATGCCAAGTTCAACGGCACATTTTAGTGACATGGAATTGATGTAATTGAAGGCACAATTCCACACCTGTGCTTGAGCTTTAAGAAGCTCAGAGCTGCTGCTGCTGCTGCTACTACTCTCTGCATTAATCATATGATTCATATCCATTTCAGGCTATTCAAAGCTTGGCGAACCCTTTAAAGATTCTTGTCTCTTTATATAGCAATTGATTCTATGTAGTATCTAGTGGGATTAGTTCAGAGATTTAATTTGTAGGACAACATGTATCTCAAATGTTTTTATCCCAGCAGTTTAATTAAGTCAACCAGAAATTTACAACAAAAATAATTATAATAGGTCAAAAGGGGCATGTAACAATAGATCACAAGACATTCATAATCTTTTTTATTGTACCATATTCCCCAAGACTTCAACTCTTTGACTATAATGCTTTAATTCAAATAAATTTGGATTTTGAAAGACCTAATGACAGTGTATGCATGTATATCAGTACTGGGTGCTAATCCAGTCTCTCTGTAAAATCTGTCATTAACAAGAAGCGAGCTTAAATATTGTCAACGTAGTATATGAATTAACTGTTGAAAAGTCAACATGCATGATCTTCCAGCTGCAATATTAGAAATATTGATGAAGCATGTGGCTGGAATCGTGGAAATTGAAGCTAAATGAGTTGGTGAAGCATGTGACAATTTGACAATTTCACAACAACTTTGACAATTTGGTAAAATTGGCTAAATTGTAGGTGAGCAGCGAATGTGTTGAAATCATTAACCTTAATGATTTTGTCAGACATCTGTTGAAATCACCATAATATCCCCATATAAATTGAATTAACTGCGAGTACTAAATGGCCCATACATTTTTAAGGAATTATAAGAATATATTAATTGGCAGTTGGCACTTTATTTTCTTCAAAAAAGATAATTATAGAACGTGTAAAAACAATGTTAAATGTAAACCGAAAATAATTACAATTAAATTAATGCTATTTTTTAAAAAATTAAATTAAAACTAAAATTAATTGGACATTATTAGTCCTGGAACCAAAACCCAGAAGACATCTCCAACTCCAAGCTCCAACCTCATGGCAGTATTTATAGCAATAACCAAATATCTGCTTTGAAAGCACCACAGACAACGACATAAACTTCCAATTTCATAGCACAATCAAAATAATTTATATATCAAACAAACTGTCAACTACCCAAACCTAAAAATCAATAAATAATAACATGGAAACCCTAAATTTTTAGGGTTGGGATTTTATAGTTGCTAGTCACCATTGTTGGCACCGCATCAGTTAGCAGCAACCCATGACTCTTTGAACTACTAGAAGCCTCTCGATCTTGCGTCACGCTCCTGCCGCTTATTTTCACCCAAAAATGGACATTCGATGCGGTAGTGCAATTGGTTATGTGACCCTTATGACGTCAATGCTAGGGAAAAGCGAAAAATCTTGTTGTGGAGCGTGAATGGAGAAGGAAAGAAAATGAGCACTTGTTGCAGAGTGTAAATGGAGGACAGATGATGGAGTGTGAATGGAGTCATGGAGAAGGAAGAGAAAAAAAATAATTTTTTTCCTTTTTTCTTTATCCATCCCAATAACTTTACTATTTTTACCCTTGTAACAATTAAGTTAATGGTGATTTCTAACTGAATGGGTGCATAGTGATAGTTGTTGAAAGATTAGTGTACACGGTAAGATTTGTTGATTCTTATGGGGATGGCGAAAAATAACCCTATGTGTTAAAAAAATTAAATATAATTTTATCAGCACATGGGTCAGCAGATGGATACATTGAACCCATTAAAAATGCTCTTCAGAGATACACTTGTAACAATTAAGTTAATGGTGATTTCTAACTGAATGGGTGCGTAGTAATAGTTGTTGAAAGATTAAGATATACAGTAATATTTGTTGATTCTTATGGGGGATGGCGAAAAATAACCATATCCATTAAAAAAATTAAATATCAATTTTATCAACACATGAGTCAGCAAATAGATACATTGAACCCATTAAAAATTCTCTTTTGAGATACACGCTATTTCTCGTGAATCATCACATCCATCACCAAAATTTAAAAAAATTCTGCTTTTTCTTTTAACACCCCTTTGAATTTCAATAATAACCCTTATTATTCTTTTTCCCATTAATGATGAACCATGTTATAGATTGTTATTTTTGAGATTAATCTTATATTGATTCTATTGAGTTGACGAAGCTATTCAAATTTGGGGTCCAACTACCTTGTAACGGGGATAAGTAATCCACTTATTTTGTCTTTTTAGAGAAGCTATTGTTGGATTGAAACTCATGTAATTTAACAGCTAAAATACAATAGGTTGGATAGAAGAGGTTAAGTGCAACCGGCTTTTCCAGTGGCAATCTCTTTTGTTCTCCAATCCACCAACGTCCAAGGAAAAAAAAAATTTTTACTTAGGTGTAACCAAGAATTTTTGTGTCTGGCTCCCAATTACCAACAACCATGTTCTTAAATTGCGTGCTTGAATATCTCTCGTCATTTTAAAATTCCTTCAAATTGAGTTATCTAATTATTTTGGTTTCAAAGAAATTAAGTTTGTGTTTGGGAATATCAAGTGTAAGGGGATTTAAATTTAATAATAGAAAAAAATCAACTGAACTTCGATTACTTCTTCGCATTAGAAGATGTGCTAATCTCCTGCAAAAGCTTGGCACCTCGCTCTAAGGGCTCCAGGTCGAAGCTGGCAGAGGTCGTCCTGGGATTGTCGTTCCTTAGCCTTGGCACGAGTAGAAGCAAAAGCAGACTCATCTCGATCTGCTGCTGCAGATCACTTATGCTATTTCGACGGTTGAGATTGGCCAGATTGAGAAGAAGTACCAAAAGAGAAAGGGAGATGTTCAAATGGCCACAACAAAAGCGGTGTTGGATTGGCACCAAGTAGAAGCAGAGGCTGCTGCTAGGGTGATGATGTTCACTGTTTTTTTCTTTCTTTTTCCTTTCACCAAGACTTGTAGTTCTTTACCTTTGAGCAGTAAATAAATTGTTCTTCAAGACATTATATGATAACATTAAATGTGATTTTTTTTGTCCTACGGAAATTGGAATAGATCCAAATAGTTGTTTGCAACGTACAATTGCATGTAACGAGTTCTTGCATTCAAGAACATCTTTTCTGTTTCTAACCAAATATTTGTAATTGTGTACCACACAATTGTTATATATTTGGTCACTGGCTTCCAACCCGTCTCTCCGTTTTCTATATGTATCTTTTTCAACCGTTAGATAATATCCAACGGTTGGTTCGTTAAAGACAAAATTGGAGGATAAGGTATGACGGATGCAAAGTAGCCGGCTCCTCAAAATTTGATCCCGTGCCACACAATTTTTCCTCCTATCTATTTTATAAGAATGTTTACTAATATTTATATAAGATAATTAATAAATTTACTATCTTTAAATTACTCTTCTTATTTTTAAAAATCTCAATTTACTCCTTATTTTTGTTAAGAAAAAAAAATCAACTGACTCATTTTTTCTTTATCTTTTATAAAAAAAAATAAAAGTAACTTGAGGTTTTTAAAAGTTAGAAAATAATTTGAAGATGATCAATTCAGAAGGGAGACAATTCAAAATTTATCCTATTTATAAACATGATTACTTGAATGGGTGCAGAAACCGATCTCGTAATTCTAACTAAATAATTTTTAAATAATTTTATTTTGCTACCCACACAAATTCAATTTTAAGAGAAATAAAAAATTAAATAAATCTAATTAAACTTTGTCCATCCTACTAAAAAAATAAATAAGAGGAGTGCTAGCGACAGCCGCCCTTATGGGCGACTGACTCACTCGCCAGTTTCTTTTGTTGACACATGCCCGATATTTTGGTTTATGTGTAATTTTAAATTAATGTTAAAATATTATTATTTTTTAATATTATTATTTTTCTGTATAACGAATTTACCACAATATCCTTGTCTTGTCTCCTCCCCAGGCCTTTTCTTGTCCTTGTTCTTCCTGCTGCAGTGACTTCCTTCTCTTCTTCTTCAACTTCTTTTCTTTCTTTCCTTCTCTAATGAAAGCTTGGGAAAAAGAGAGATAGGGGGAAAGAAAATTAAAAGTAGAGTCTCTTTTTTAGCTAAAACAAAATTTTAAAAAACATTTTATTTCAGAAAATAAATAACAAAAATAATTCAAACCATGTAGATCCGACTAAACAACTAAAAAAAATATCATATTAAATCTGAAGTTGGAAAAGCGAAGAGACGGTCATCGAGAATATTTTGTTATTTTTTTTTTTAAGGAGATTTTGTTTTTAAACTTTTTTTCGCCTGTCTCTTTTTTCCAAACTTTCATTGAAGGAGAAAAGAAAGAAAAGAAATTGACGAAGAAGAGAAGGAAGTTGCAGTGGATGTATATAATATAACAAGAAGGGGGAGAAAGCTTGGCAAGAGGGAGGGGGATAAGGATACTGTGGTAAATGATCGATACATAAACATAAAA
The DNA here is from genome assembly GCA_030448925.1 of Citrus cavaleriei. Taxonomy (NCBI): domain Eukaryota; kingdom Viridiplantae; phylum Streptophyta; class Magnoliopsida; order Sapindales; family Rutaceae; genus Citrus; species Citrus cavaleriei. Next base: position 66,463 of record JAUJEN010000459.1, on the reverse strand, counting down.
GTATTAAAATAAAACTAAAAAGTATTAATATTTTAATATTAATTTAAAAATAAACAAAAATCAAAATATTAGAAACGTGTCAGCAGATGAGGCTAGCGACTGTCGCTAGCACTTCTCAATAAATAAATAAAATCGGTCAAGAAGCTTCGCAGCATCTTCGCTTAATAAGAAGAAAAATTTAAAAAAAAAAAACGTTACATCAGCGTATGGGTCAGCAAAAATGACCCACTGAGGGCCCTATCCAATATAGAAAATTCTCTATTAGTTATGCCCGACCGACATGGCGGAATGATTTTTTGAGTAGGTTTCAAAAGCTTTATTTAATTAGTTAATTGAGCTTGAGTCTTGTGAGATACAGAGTTGAAAATTGATGCGGATTTTGTCCATTTATTTACTTTTAAAACTAAATAATAATTAATTTGACAATTTTATTACATTTTTTTTGGTTAAAAGTACTTAATCATGTTTGCCCCAGAAAATTTAGTCAAGTAATTTTAAACAATTTATTTATACGGCGCCCCTGTTTAAATCTTAAAATTAAAACATAAAATTGATTTTTTTATAGGTATTATTCAAGTCAAATTCTCAGTAAATCAGTCTATTAATGTCCAATAAATATTTATTTAAATTCAAATTATCGATTATAATGCAATGATTAGGATAATGATTTTTTTTTTGTGCATTAAACAGTTGATTTAATGTAAGAATGTCGTTTTCTATTATCATTGATTTAATATATAAGAATATCGTCTTTTATTATCATTGCCATTGTTTTAATTAATAAATCCTGTTCATAACCTTGCTTGAAATTTAAACCATTGATAAAACTAACATTTCACTGTAAACGCATTAGGAAAAAAAAAACAATGTAATTGAATTGCAAACGGCTAGCTGAATGGAATACATCCACTACCAAGTCAAGAATTAAATCCCTCTCTTTCCCCTTTTTTGGGAAAATGTTGGCAACTTGGAACACTCTCCATAGGAGTGAGATAGGAAACTTGGAAATTTTTCCACTTTAGATGAAATCGAATATTAAAATTTTTCTAGAGACCTAATTATGTACGTAGGACATTTAGTATATATAACAGGGACCAAATTATTATATTCATATACGTGCTAAAACATATAAATAGTACAAAATGCTTTCTTTTTATTTATTTCACAAAACTTCCATTTCTTTAGCACACTCGCAAATTACAAGTTGGGTTCTCATTTTGCAACTAATATACTAAGTAAGTTACAACCCACTGGAGAACCCAAGTAAAATAAAGTTTATTACAACAATACATAAACAAGCATTTGATATTCACATAAAAGATATAATGGTAGGTAATGTCTAATTTAAATTTTAACTCTTATATTTTTTGGGATTCAAATTTAGATGATCCTTCTAAATAAAATTGTTTTGAAACTACTTAGTCTAGCCCTAGGATCGAGAAACAACTTATTAAGGATAAACCTCAATAAGAGATCTTAAACCTAAAATGGGGGTAATTTTATAATCACTAAAACCAGCATCCGCAAAAAGCTTGGCCCATTCTTTCTCATCTCGCTCTGTTCCGGTGACCAAGACCATCATCAACATATCAAAGAAGAGTTGTGTTTCAATAGACTCAGAATCCCCTTTTTTATTCTCTCTCATCATGTCAATAATAATCACCTTACCTTTCTTGCCATCGCTCGTAATTGCTTCCTTACATTTCTTAAGAATCTTCACGCATTCTTCATCATTCCAGTCATGTAATATCCACTGCTTGTCATCACCAATAATCTTAGAATTTAGAATATTTGAAGACCCAAAATGTAAAATTGAATGAATATATGATGTACATAAGTAATTTGAGATGCTTCCAGTGTGTGTGTATATTAATTTTATGCTCAAGAAACCACTTTAGTTAAACTATCGAAATCAATACGCGTACCTTGAATAGAACAGCATCAGCTGGGGGAATGGCCTCAAACATGTCCCCTCCGACATATTTGAGATTGGCCAAATCGCTTTCGAGGCCATTAACCACATGCGGCAGATCAAAATCAGTGCACTCCAAATTAGGAAACGCTTTAGCTATGGCCTTGGCCACGGTTCCCGTGCCCCCACCCACATCCACTAACGAATTCAAACCTTCAAACACATCCTTACACTTATGTATCACCACTCTTGTTGCCAACCGTGCATCACTTGCCATGGCTTCATTGAAGAAATTGTTAATCTTTGGCTCGTCCCCAGCATACTCCCAAAGACTCTTCCCATGTGCCGTATCAAACGGCGTAGGATCGTCGTTTTGAAACCAAGTGCTCAGTTTCAGCCACGGTGATAGCAAAATAGGATCTAGCATGGCTTGCAAGAAAGGTGTCACGCTTAAGGGGTTGTCTTTTAGGAGAAGTTTAGAAGCATTTGTGAGAACATAACCTTGTTCTTCGTCATTGTTATTTCGGCTGCTATTTAGCGTTTGCTGTGCAAAGAAGCCTGAGTGGATCAGAATGCGCATCAAGCGATACACACATCGGGTTTTTGATGGGTTTATTGTTAAGGCACTAACAAGCTCGTTGAGGGTCATGGGTTTGCCATGTTTGTTGATAATATCTGGTATGCCTAATTCAACAGCGCATTTAAGTGACATGGAGTTTATGAAATTGAAAATGTGATTCCAAACATGAGCTTGAGCTTCAAGTAGCTCAGTATCATGCTCTCCATCAATCAAATTCATCCTTATTAGGCTAAGTAGGGTTAATTGATATTTGATGCAAATCAATGTATTTGAGCTCTATATATAATAGCGAAAGAGTCATATATACTATTAGGACCCATTTGCTATTAAAGTGTTGTTGTTTTTATTTAAGCTCTTGTGAAAAATAAAAATTGTTAAATAAAAGTTGATGGTGTAGGATAAATATGACTTCTAAATAATAATTTTAACAAAAATAATAAAGATGTATAGATTTTTTATCATACAAGTGTGGAAAAAATTAACTCAACTTTCAAAATACAACAACAAATGTTCTGATATACTTTAAAAGAGTTTCAAATTATAGCTGCCTAACTATAATACCAAACAGACCGTTAATATGTGTTCATAATAATTTTCTGTGGTGCCATCCAAAAGAAAAGGTGTTGGAGTGTGTTTTAAAAAACGTTTCTCTGAATGCATCTAATTGTTAACTAAATTAATAATTTGCTAAGGGTTAAATTCAAAGAAAAGATGGGGATCATAGAGGTTGTGACAAAAATTATTGTGAAAAATTATTTTTCTATTGCCACGTGATTCACGCCGTCGGTCGAAAATTATTGCAAGATATGGCTCAAATATACGTAATCAGATATGCTAAATCTTGTTATCCAAATAATAAAATTAATTCAGAAGACCCACTTAGAAAATTAATTATGTTAACATCTCGCGTGCCTAATCATCGAAAAAATATGCAACTTGCAGTTTGGGGTAAGGCATTATTTATTCCATCCAAGACGTCTACGGAAAAGAACATAATTGGAGAAAGAAATATAATGTTGATTATAAATGCGTTTGTAATTAGGCTACAAAGAGAATCACGTGAAGTGAAGTAATATTGAGGGTTTCCTTAATTAATAATACGAACGGACACCAAATCTGAATTATTGTGGCCCTGTTTGGGATTGAAGTGGTGTAAGTGAAAATAAATTATAATTATGAAATATAATTTAATATTATGTAGTAAATATAATTTTTTTAAATAATAATTTTGATAAAATTAGTAAATATATAATAAATTTTTTATCATACATATATATGTAAAATTAAATCAACTTAATTTTTAAACTACAACAACTAATACTTATCAAACACATTAATACTATAATTTTTAAGCAACAACTGTCCAATTTCAATCCCAAATAAGTATAACATATTTAATTGTAATCTTGCTGATTCTGAGGTGATCTTGAATAATGTGTTAGCTGTGTCCCATGCTGTACATGCAAACTTAATTGCACTTTCTAAATGTATCAGCCTGCATGTTTTTTTTTTTTATATTAAATCTAAGCATGGGCGATTTCTCCCAGATAAAAACCATGTTTCAATCAAATGACTCAAATAGAAAAGACTTTGTTGGTTGCATGTTTTTCTTAATTGCAGAAAACTTCTTGTTTCCTTATTTGACTTTTAAGTCTGTATCATAGAATTCTCCCCCGTAATAAAATTATCGGTGAATTAGAACTTTCAATATAATTCTTCTCCCTGAGCCGTGACATGTTATGATCTGTAGGATTTTGTTCAATTTTTTTAATCAATTACTTTTTCTTTTCCACAATTCAAACTCAAGTAAGTAATTAAATAAAATTATTTAAAAATCGAGCAACTTCTTGTTGTTGATCTCGCTGAGGTGGCTGCTGATCATATGATTTATATCAAACAGTGATTTTCAATAATGAAGGTATTTATTAATTTTTTATTTCTTTTGGAAAAGGATATTTATTAATTAATTAAGATAATATCAGAGCACTAGTCACATGGATGCCAGTTGCAGTGATGAAAAGCCATGTTCGTCTTCCCTTTCTTGCCGATTGGTTTGTCGTACGACTTTGAATTAGTGATTAATATGAGGTGTCTACACTCTACACTCATTCATAACGATTGAAAATAAAGGTCGAGCTCCTAAAAGATAATGGGGGCGAACCAGCCAACTCCCATTTGCAACGAAGGTCATTTGAATCACATGAATAATCTAAAGTTTCAGCTTTTTTCTTTCTTTTTTTTTTTAAATAAATAAATGGGTAAATTTCGCTTATTAAATTCACCGTTGCTGTTGTGAAAGATTGCCAGGATTAATGAAGATGAGATTGGGATGACTATTAAATTCACGATTCACCCGTCCTTGGATATGATTAGGACTAAAATGGTATTTAACTTAATTGACTCGATCAACAAACGGTGATGAAGCACCAGAGAACTCAGACAAAGTTTCATTCATGTCTCATTCTTTCTTTTTCATTGGTATTAGAATATGAATCACAAACTCAACGTAACTTACACTAATTACTTATTTTATTTAAAATATATATTATCTTACTTTAGCATTAATTATCTTTCTTTAATTTTTCAACTACAGGCTCATACATCATAATCTTTACCCGTAGTAGCTACTAGCTCATATCAAGGCAAGCTAGACTTGAACAGATGAGGCAAGTCCCTAGAGTGGACTTTAAATTTGAAAGATGCAGTCATATCCCAACAGACATGGGCCGACTTGTGTGTCGTCAAGACCAGGCTCCTAATTTGGCGCTGATCCCAAAAACAAAATGTCACGTGTCATTACGACATGTACGAGTTATAAGCACAAAATATTATTTGAGTTGTGATATTTGAAGTTCTCATGAATAGAGATGGCAAAAGTCCGGGTCGGGTCCGGGTTTGGGGCTGCCCGGGACCGACCCGGATATCAAATATCACCATGACGGAATTTTTTCTTAGGCGGTGCCACTATCCGGGCACGGGTTTTTTTTCCGGATTTTCCCTACCCGGATTTGAGTGGTGAATGGTGATGAATTTGAGACTTTGAGTGGTCATAATATATGGGACAAAATCAGAAACGCACATATTACATATTGATTCAAAATTCACTGCAAACCCAACTTGCAAAAACCATCATTTCTCACAACACACAAAAATTAAAAGGCAAATCACACGCAAAAAAGAATAAATAAAGGTGTCAAAATAATTATTTACTTCTAAATTCTAACAAACCATAAGTCCAAAATCTAACGGAATTATCAAAATTAAAAAGGAAAAATTTATAATAAATTATTACAACATCTTAACTATTTCAATTTCAATCTACTTTATAAATTTAAGTAAATAACAAATAAAAATCATTTCAATCTATTATCCACTACCTAAATTTATTCAATTTCTAAGCTAAATTCATTCAATCCCTATCAAAAATTTAAATTGAACATCACAATAATCACCAAATAAATCTAAATAAATGTAGCATACTAACACCCAACATATTACATAATACATATCATAATAACTCCAATATCAATAACCAACATAACATATAAAAATCCCAAAATATCAAACACACATAATTCATAAAAGAGTTTAAAATAACAAATTATGTCAAGCAGCTCGACGATTGTGCCCCATCATCATCATCATCATCTGAAATTAACTCCTCCCCAGCAAAAATCTCATTTTCCGGAACTCCACCTAATAACAAAAATTGTGAACTGTGAGCTATATCAAAACGATTGCAGTTTGCAGATAAATGAGATCAAACGTATTCCAAACAAAACACACATATGAAATAGAAAAACTACTACAACAGCATAATGAGGGTGTTTAACATTAGCTCTTTCTTATTATGTTCTGTGCAGCCATTAACAACGTAAACACTTCCAGCATCCAAGAAACTAATTAAGCATATATTGAAAGCATATGCTTCACATTCATCTAAGTGATTAATTTTTTTTCCAGTTATATCTGGAACCCCTGTGTCCTGATCAATGATCAGGGGCTGCCATAGGTCTCATTGTTGATCAAACAGACCCATGTGCCGCTAACCTTGACATTTCGTCAACCGAAATTCAGCATTTAAAACTTCAAAAAGAGTGGCTCATGCACCAAGGCACCCTATTAATTGTAATAAGATTCCTAATTTCGGCAGGAAGTCTTAGCTTTCTACATTGCCATTGTGCAATATGATGCTTTACACACATTTTTTGTTCACAAATTCCACAGACCTAACTCTCAACTCAAAGGCACATAAAAATGATGAAGAAACGGGGGGAGGTCTAGCTTAATTAGAAGATTTTCTCATTGTGGGTCATTATGATTTAGCATTATCTTTCAATCAACCTCATGTGGCGTCGGTTGATGTTAGCTTTACCACTTAGTAACAATAATGGCTAAGCCACAACACAGAAACATTTTTTATTGAAAAAAACCAAAAAAAATTACCTTGTGTGGGTTACAAGCTTGATTGATATGGTGACAAAACAATGGGTGAGAGTGTGAGAGACGAACTCATGTGATGTGGCTGAAAAAAAGTGAAGAGCTCTTTGATGGACGAGTATGCGGTTCGTGGAGGAGAGCGGTCAAGCTATCATCTTGCCATCGCCATCGGTGAAGGATAGGTGGTGGCTGCTGGTAATGGTGGAGAGACGAAGGGAGGAGGTGCCGATTCTGATTTCTGAGATTTGTCTCAAATTCGCGATTTAGGGTTGGTTCACTGGTTGGCCGGTTGGGTTTGGGACTTTGGGGGAAATTGGGTAAAGGAAAAATGCAATTTTGGTTTTTATATTTTCCTCTTTTTTTTTTTTACTTAATAAAAAGCGGGCACGGGTCCGGGTGCCGGGTACTTGGTGCTGTGACCGGACCCGTGCCCGGAAACAGCCGGGCATTGAAAATCAATGCCCGGATCCGCTTTTTTCATGCATGCGGGCCGGGTAAAACCCGGCCCGTATGTACCGGGTCCGGTCCGGATCCGGTCCGGGCGGGCTTTTAAGCCTGTAAACCCCTTCTAATTGTTAAGTCCAATACTAACATATTAAGTAATTTGGGCTTTTCTCAACAAATAAAAAGGTATTTTGGAGCCACTCGGCCTTTGGGAAGTGGTAGCTTTCTCAACTTGAGAAGCTGTTTAGCCAATGCATGTGGGGTGTTTTTCCTCAAATAAAATTGAGTGAAAGCGCTTACAGTGCGAGGAGTAGACATCCCTCGAATATTTGAGAGGGTTAAAATCTGGGCAGCGCTCCATTAGATTTGATGTATGTTGGTCCCAGTTATAGTCTGATTTGTACATATCAGTTATATTCTCATGTAATATGAGTTGTAATCTGAGCAATAGTCTCATGTAATCAAAAAAAAAAAAAAAAAGGTATTTTGGGCTCTTAAATTAAATCCATTTAAATAATAAGACTTTTAAATTTATTCAAATTCTAACTTAAAATTAACTTACAAAACTCACCATTTTATATTAATAATAAAACAATTAAAGGAATAAAGAAAAAAAAAACCCCAAAATCATGTGAATCACTAAATTACAATTAGACTTAGCCACCGTCATTGCCGAACTTTTCCATTCCTACTGCCAGTCTGCCATCAACTCATTGTCGCCGCCGCAATCGCTGAGCCTTTCATGAGTTTCGTCCCTTGCTAGACCAGCCATAGATTGAAACAAGTATCGTGCTTGAATGTTGTTTTGAAGTTTGAATTAATGATTTTGGCCGAATGAAGAGTTAATGTTCTGCATCTCTATAAGTCTATTCATCAATTCTTATTCTGATAGCTATATACAAAATTCCAAAAGTAAATGTCCATTTTTTCAAGATGAGCAATTCTTTAATATTAAAATTGAAATGGAAAGTAGTGGGACAATGGGTGCTCTGTGAAAGTGGCTTATATTTTATTATATAAAAGCAATCACTTTTTTAATGCAAATAAATGAACAATTGAAAAGATAAAAATTGCAATCATGTATCTTTCCGTGAGCCCCATTAAGTGTATTGTTAAATTATTTTTTTAATATCAAATTTGTATTAAATTAATTATTCTTGTTGAGTTGTTGTCAGGGTGTTCACGGATTAGATTTTACGGATTACACATCAATCCATATCCGATCTATAATTTTGCGGGTTATAATTTTTTCAATCTAATCCAATCCACGGATTGAATAAATTCAATCCAAATCCAATCCATAGATCTACGGATCGGATGCGGATTTAACTCAATCCATATCCAATCCATACGTCTGTGGATCGGATGCAGATTTAACTTAATAAATATCAAATCCACCATTTTGCGCATTAGTTTCCGAATTAAAAATTTTTAGTTCTCTCCAATCCATGAACTAGGGTTGGCAATGGGACGAGATGAGATGGGATTTTAATCTCGATCCGTATATCTTGATGGGATGAAAAAACATCCTCCGTCCATATTTTTTAGGAAAAATATACTCGATCATCTCAAGAGATGGGATCCTGTCGGATCCCATCCTAATTGAAAGTATTCTCATTCTTAGTCGGCAATGAGATGGATGGGACGGAATTTGTCAATTTCACTCCCGTCTCGTGTATGCAAGTGGGATAAAAAAAGGTCACAATCCCGTTCCTAAATTTTTTTATGAGACAAAAATATGTCTCAATCCCGTCCCAAATTGCCATCCCTACCATGAACTAATGAAATAAAAAAATCTAATATAAAAATAAATTTACTACTGATTAAATTAAAATTTGAATAAAATTTAAATAAATTAATTGTTTAAATAAAGATAAAATAATACATTCATAGTTTTAAAATATAACACATCGAGATTAATTGTTCAAATAAAACTACAATAATACGTTCAAAGTTTCAAAATATAACACACTAAGATTAATTGTTCAAATAAAGTAACAATAATACATTAATATAACACCAAAATTAATTATTCAAATAAAGTCACAATTAATTGAAATTGAGAAATTTCTGAAACCAAACACAGTCTGATCCTTCACCAGGGCTGTTGCGCCTGTCAAAAAGTGATGATTACGGAGCCGTCAACGATGGGAACTAGGAGAAGCCATACGGGTGGCGATCTTGAAGGTTGTGATAGTGCAATTGTTCGGCTGGAACCAGTGATTGTGAAGTGGCTTGATGGACTCGGGGAAGAAGATGGCTTGCTCTATCTAGAATCGCGCGGCCGACGTCCTTCAAATCGGTGTTGAGTGTATCGACCCGTGTTGGGTGTTCTTAGATGCGTGTGTGACGGGAAGTTTAGGGTTTTTTGTTTGCAAATTGTTGTTGACTTGCATTATGTTACTTTGCTTTTGGGTGGCTTTGCAAATTGTTGGTGACAGCGTTATATTAGTTGCTTTTCTAATGCTTTCTTTTATTTTGTTTACTGATTTTACAAGTTATATTTGTATATTTGATTATTTAATTATTTTTTATTTTATATTATTATTGGGTAATGGCTAAGATATGTTATAGTGCTTATGTAACTATGTAATGTCACATTTATAATATTTTTATTTAAATTTATAATATTTTTTAAATAAATAAATAAATAATTTTTTTTGCTCGGATTCACGGATTTTTGCAAATTTACATAAGTAAATCCATATCCAATCTATCGACTGCGGATTTTTAAATTTCCAACCCATATCCAATCCATCAATTAACGGATCAGATTTTCATGGATCAGACGAATTGAGCGAATCGGATTGGATTCTGAACACCTCTAGTTATTGTAGTTATTTTGTTTGGATTTAGCCTTATTGTGGAATTTAATCTATTTTTTTTTTATATGAAACAAATATGGAAAAAATTTTTAAAAAGAAACCACAACTCTCATCTCCTCTAAAGGGAACTAGTGATGGTTCATATGAAGTTAATTTACAAAATTTGCCTGCTAACTTATGACCTTGTATTGATAATTATAATTGTAATATTCGAGATCAAGTTCGAAGAACATACTTACAAAGGGGTTCTTTTCAACCTAAGGGGCACAATTTTAAATTTGAGAAATTTGGAAATCAACAACGATAATTTGTTTCGGATTGGTTCAAGGAATTTGGTTCTTGGTTGGAATATAGTATAAAAGAAAAGTCTATATATTGTCTTTTTTGTTATCTTTTCAAAAAAGGTAATGGTGATCAAGCGGACGGTGATACTTTTACTGGAAAATTATTTAAAAATTGGAAAAAGAAAAAAAATTAAAGATTCATGAAGGAGGTGTCAATAGTGCCCATAACCGAGCTAGGCAGAAATGTGAAAGGTTGATGAATCAGAAACAACATATTGCAACTTTTTTTTGAAAGACAATCCGAGAAAACTCAAAGTGAATATGAAACTCTCTTGAATGTTGTTGTTGATTGTATTCGATTTCTTCTAAATTAAGGGCTAGCATTTTGTGGGCATGATAAGTCTGATGGTTCAAGCAACAAAGGGAATTTTCTTGAGCTTTTACACTTCCTTGCTGATCATAATGAAGATATTAATCTTGTTACTTTCAGAAACACTCCTCTAAATATGCAAAATGATATCCCCAAAGATCCAAAAAAGACATTGTAAGTTGTGCTGCAACTGAAACTACTAATGTTATTATTAGAGAGATGGATGATGCATTATTTTCTATTCTAATTGATGAGTCTCATGATATATCTACAAAAGGGCAAATGATTGTTGTATTACATTATGTGGATAAGAATGGATATGTGGTTGAACATTTTGTTGGCATTAACCATGTTTCTAGCACTACAGCTGCCTCACTTAAAGAGTCTCTTGATAATATGTTTTCAAGGCTTGGATTGAGTTTGTCAATGTTATGTGGGCAAGGTTATGATGGGGCAAGTAATATGCAAGGTGAGTTCAATGGTTTGAAAATGCTCATTTTAAAAGAGAATGGATATGCATATTATGTTCACTGCTTTGCTCATCAACTTCAGTTGACTCTTATTTATGTGGCAAAAAAGCATAAAGAAGTTAATTCTTTATTCAATTTAGTTTTAGTGCTAGTTAATATTGTTGGAGTGTCAGCTAAATACCGTGACATTCTACATAAGAAACATGCTCTTACAATTATTGAAGCATTGGGTAAAGGCGAGCTTTCAAGTGGACAAGGTTTGAATCAGGAGAACTTTAAAGCGTCCTGTTAATACACGCTGGTCTTCTTATTATGGTACGTTAACGAGCATAATTTCTATGTTTCCATCTGTGGTTGATGTGCTTGAGATAATTGAAGTTCAAGGAAATTTTGAACAAAGATTTCAAGCTAAAACACTATTGAAGTTTATGCAATCATTTGATTTCGTATTTTGTTTGTTCTTGATGAAAAATATTCTTGGCTATGCAAATGAGTTGTCACGAGCACTACAAAAGAAAAGATCAGGATATTTGGAATGCTGTAAAATTGGTTGAAGTTTATAAGCATAACCTTCAAAAGTTAAGAGATAGTGGATGAGATTCTTTATTTGATCAAGTTTCTACTTTCCGCAACAAGCATGATGTTGATGTTTTAGACATGGACGATTTGTTTTTAATTACAGGCCGGTCACACCGTAAAGCTCGAGAGATCACAAATTTACACCGATATCAAGTTGAGTTATTTTATGCCGTCTTAGACATGCATCTTCAAGAGCTAAATAATCGTTACAATGAGTCAAATATGAAGTTGCTTATTGGTTTGGCTTGCCTATGTCCAAATGATTTGTTTGCAGCTTTTGACAAGGAAAAATTACAGTGACTTGCTGAATTTTATCCTAAAGATTTTTCTACAATAGATCTTATGGCACTTGAGATGCAACTTGATGTTTACACTATGGATTTGCGATCTAGTACAGAATTTTCATAATTGAAAGAGATTAATGAACTTGCAAGGACAATTGTTAAGACTAAAAAGGACAAGGTGTATCCGTTAGTTTACCAATTGGTTACATTGGCTTTAATTCTACCTGTAGCCACTGCCACTGTAGAGAGAGTATTTTCAGCCATAAATTTTGTGAAGAATCGACTTTGAAACCGGATGGGTGATCAATGGCTGAATGATAACTTAGTTGTTTACATAAAAAAAAAAGATGTATTTACGTGTATTAACAATGAAGTTATTATTCAACGTTTTCAAACACATGAAAACACGTCGAGAACAGTTGAAGAAGTTTTAAAAATGATTATGTCAATGAAATTGAATATTTTACTTATTATTTTTTCAGTTAGTTTTTATTATCTTTTCGAAATTTTTTTATCAATTTATATTAAGCCCCTTCTGAATTTATTTCCTGGGTCCACCACTATTCATCAGCCCCTATTGTTTAATTAACCTTAATTATTTTTAAATTTACCCTTATCAAAAATATAAAATTATATTTTTTTTCATTATTTTTTTCTCAAACAAGCTCATGAAATTCTCCTCTTCCGTGTCACTTTCTTGAAAGTTAATCCTTAAAAATAAATCCCCAATTGAAATTGAAAATAAAATTATATTGCAGCAACTTAGATACAAAGCAAGGGTTAATTTTTGCAAAAGTAAGTTTAATCAGGGCTGACTACTTTTAATAGGATGGGATAATTTTGAGTACTCGACTTTAAGGTTGCCTGTTTTGATTTTGATGGCATGTAACAGATTCGGCAATTAGACATTTTGTTTCTTGGAATGTTTGAATAATTCACTTATTTCTTTCATTGGGTATTCTTGTGGTAGCTTTTATCAAAAAAAAAAAAAATCATACATTGTAGCTAGTCTCGGATTAATGGTGATCAAGATGTGTCGTGATGGCAGTGTTGACGATGATGGATATGGTGGTGATGAAAGTAGATGTTGACTGAAGATGATGCTAGAGAAAGGTAGAGAAACCATATTAGAAAGAAAAATAAAAAAATTTATTTTTCAAATCATTTTTTATTTTCTAATTGAGGGTAATTTTAGAAAAAAAAATGAATTAATTTAAAAAATAAGAGTTAATGGGATAAAACGAAAGGGTCAAGTATTATTACTCAATTATTTTTATTTATGTCATGAAATTGCCATTAATGATGAAAGTTCAGCCCAACTATTTTGCCTGGTGGGCTTCCCAAGAAACATAATTGGTTGATAGGGCCCAATAAATATAGAATCGGTCGCTAATGAAATAAATTGTTTCTTTTGTGTAGATTAAAAAAATTATTGGTTAAAAAAGTTACTTAACATTTAAAGAATGGTGTTGTTGCAATTGTTATGACTTTGAAAAACAAAATGTATGTTTTTTATAATTTTTATTATGAAAATGATGTTTCATTATATAATTACCAAAATATAAATGAATTTCAATTACCTTTTATTTAGATATTAGAGTTTATGGAAATAAGACATAATTATCATTTTGTTAAAATATTATGATTATAATAGGAGCTTTATAGAAATATAACAACTTATTTTATAAGATGCTTAAAAAAAACCCTATCTATTTTTTAAATTACTATCAAAATAAAAAAAATTGTAAAATAAACAACTTTTAAAATTTTTACTAATAATTATTTTTATAAAAAAATTATGAAATAAACCGCTTATAATGTTCAACCTCAAGCCTATAGACATAATTAAATATTACAATAGATTGCTCAACATATAAATTAATGGTTTCAACTTTTTAATTAATTTATTTCCCACTTCCCCTCCACTCTCTTACCGAGCCAAGAGTGTTTGTGCTCGTCACCTGTCCGCCCGGCCACTTCCACTCCAATTGATGTCGTCTTTCCCATATTTTTCTCCCAATTAAAATAAGAAATTTTAGACTTCATGTTCACTTCAAAATATGAAATGTTAAAATTTTTTATTTAACATAATGCACTATATAATTAATGCTCTGAGTTTTGTAGTCTCTGGTGTGACTTGATTTTTTTTTTTTTTTTTTTTTGGGTATTGTGAATTATGTCAATATTATTTTTTTTAAAAAAGTTTATCCCCACTTATAAGGCCCACCACAAATTATTAGGGTTGAAGCCGTAAGGTCAAGCCGAACCCAAAGGTGATCAAGCCCACTTTTGGTCTAACTTGGGCTACATTAGCAGGTGAGGCCCAATACACTTGCAAAACTAATTTCTTTGTGCTTACGAATTAGAAAGGAACGAGTTACCTTCTAAACGCGCTTGTGTGCCAGCACCATCGCTGTTCCTTTGGTCTAAAGAGGAGGAGAATCATGTCCAGAAAATTCTGTGCACACTTACACAGCGCAGCTTTTCTGTTATTTTCTTCTAATGCACACGAATGCTCAGAGTTCTTTGAGCGAAAAGATCAAATACTTGGTGTGCGAGCACTCGCCTTCTGAAATAACCAGACTCAAACAGACTCCACAGTTATGATATTACCAGTGTTTAAGCTAGGAACACTTGCACTGAAAACATTTTGCAAACCCATAGCCAATCGCCTCAAGAAAGAAGCTGGCTTGCACCCCAAGTTCCGCCAGATTATCATCAATATCGCGCAGGTATTGCTGGTCATAACTTCTTAATGTACCTATTTGATGATTCATTACTGGGCGTATAAATTCTTAAATGTTATTTATCTGATGTTGCATCAGGCAAATCATCGATTGACAACAAATATGCAAAGGCGAATATATGGTCATTCCACTGACGTTGCAATTCGGCCACTGGATGAGGAAAAAGCTGTCCAAGCTGCAGCGGATCTTCTTGGTGAACTCTTTGTGTTCTCGGTAATGCCGTGTCTCATTATCTAGTGTTAGTGTGAAATTGTGGTTAAATATTGTATATAACTTTAAATGCTGGCATGTTTGTATCATATGATTGGGTTGTAATGACTAACTTAGAGCTACTTATCTTTATAGCCCCTTGCTGTAGTTGCCGTTGGAGTTGGATGTTCTTGGTGTGAGTTGCTCATGCATAGTCGATTGTATAAGGAGTGATCATGAAACCTTCCTTGTATTACCATAACTGCCTAAAAGTGAAGTCACTAATATGTATCATGCCTTAGTTGATGGGAAGTCTAATCTGGCCTCCAAAATAAATCTTGGAGTGGGTTGGTAGCTGAACAGGCTTGCTATCTAGCTCGGTTAGCCAGAGAGTCTTGGCTTGAGGGTTAACTGTATGGGTATCTTCGGACTCACTCAATGGGGGATTAGCACTTAAAAATTCACACCAATGTAGCAGGACTAATTGATAGTTGCATAAGAAGCCTGCCCTTGGTTATATGGCTGGCAAGTGCTTTTGTTGCCAATTGATTACAGACTATGATTTGTTGGCTTGAACATGAGAGGACATAACAATATCTTGTGCTTATTCAACCCTTTTGGTAGATGTCCTTGTCTGTACTTTTAAAAGGAAACACTGACATACAGATGATAGGATATGGGGGGAAACGGTGTCCTTTTTTAATCCGTACATGGAATACTTGCTGGTTTTCAACAATTTCAACTAAAAAACATCAGATGACATGCTATCACCTTATATGATCTATTAGTACCGACCAGGGATGTTCTGGACAGGCTGAAGTGGTGAATTCGGTGGCTGTATATATGTATTCACATTGATAATTTGAGCAACTGGCCTCTTGTAGTATAATTTTACTGCTTATATTGCTGTAAACTGTGTAATCTCTATAATTTGATTTGCTAGATAACTTGTATCCTTACTGGTTGTCTCTCTAGGTTGCAGGAGCCGCTGTTATTTTTGAGGTGCAGAGAAGTTCCAGATCTGAAGCAAGAAAAGAGGAGCAGCAGAGGCTAGAGTTAGAGGTATACTTTTCATATTTTCTCTTCATATTACCTGCTGCCTCAATTGCAACCCTGAAACTCCTATGATTATAACTGAAGATCTTTTTATGAGGGTGTTTATCAAAACATGTATGCACGTCTTTCAGCCCTGTTTTGCTCATTCAGCTTGTGGCATTAGAACATCTAAGGCCACAATTTCATGAGTAGATAAGCAGTAACCGTGACAGAAAATCAACCTCACTGTGTGTATCCTGACTCTTAAGTTTATATATAAGGAGATTAAGAAGTATGAAAATGAGTGGTTATTTCTATATGCAAAATTTTGTTAAAACATTGCTACAAATTATGAGGCCTTTTAAATGAAACACCTTTTTCTTTTTAACTTTAGTTGCTGTGAGAGGTGTGAATGATCATGAGGTAGAAGGACAGAAGGATTAGATGGAAGAAAAACACAAGCTTTTGTTTTTTGTAAAATTTATTAGTAATCCTTTGTTCATTCTTTTTAGGCAATGAAGCAAATAGATGAAGATCTAATGGGAGAAGTTGAGCGTCTCAGACAGAAACTTGCAGAGCTAGAACAACTTGCCAAAGGACGAGAATTAATTGGTGCATTGAATTTTAGGCATGCTTATGACAGTGAAAACGAAAAAGCAAAATCAACTTAATTGCTGCAAAGGCCTGGTAAGGCACAAAGTTCTATTTGAGGACTTGCTGATGATTGTTGATATTTATTAGTCATTACAAATTGTAAAACCAATAATTGGCTACTGAAAGACCTAGTTCTTTACTCTGTTTTCTCAAATTTTTGTTTGCATTATTTTGCAGATAATGGAAACATCCAGTGAACTAAATCTTTTAACAAAGGCTGGGGATTTTACCATTGCAGCTATAACACAATGACCAATTAAAGGTTCACCAAACTTAGCAAGTTTGATAAAATTACTTCACACTGAAAAGCGTTTAGAAAATATTTCAGATGATATTCTGACCCATCTGAGATTTCTAGAACATACTTGTTTGTACAGATCATTCAGTTTCTACAGAATTGTTCAAAGTTTTTAAAAACCCATTTTGGCTTTTGTAGCCAACCTCTGTAATTGTGCTTGAATAAGCTGTTTCCTGAGGCTGCCAGTTTCTGGTCTCCTTAGAAGTAATGATGAAACTGTAAAAATTATGTTGTAGTCTTCTATATCTACGATCTACGTGATTAAATTAAGTATTATAAAAATTTTCTTTATAGTTATAAGTATTATAAGTATAATACTTATAACTATAAAATTTTCTTTATAGTTAGAAGTATTATAGTTAATCAAATCAAAACCTATTAAGATTTCAGACAAAATATCAATGCTACCTAAGAATTTTTTTTTTTTTTTTTTTTTTAGGAGACTATTGCTCATTGCTACCTAAGATTGAGTTGTGTTAATATTAAATACATATTTAAAAAAAAAGAAAAAGATAAAAGATAAAACAAATAGTACTTCTCTCTTTTTAATTATTTTATTTTAAAAATATATGTTTAAGCAATTTGATAACCGGTAAATTAAATTTTAAATAATTAAAATCAAAATATTATTCTAACCAATTTTTAATTTTTGAACCTTTTATTCAACTCTTAATACTGTAATTTTTATAGTGGTATCATGAAATGATATTTTTTTAGATAATTCTAAAACTCTATTAATTGATTTTTTTTATTTTGAAAATCCATCTTTTTTCACACTTTATTATTAGTCATTATATATATATATTAGAAAAAAATATGTTAGTTAGACATTGATTTATAAGTAAAGCAAAAATATATTGTGTAAATATATTTCCTTCACTTTTTTTACACTTTATATTAGTCATTTTATACATTCTTTTTATTTTAAAAAAAATCTGTTAGTTAGACATTTCATTTATAAGTAAAGCATAAATGATAAATACATTGGGTAAATATATTTCCTCCAATGATTGAAAGAGGGAATATCAATAAATATTCAGTTAAAAAAACCCTCTGTCTAAGGGTAATATAGTAAAATAGGCAAATCCCATGACAAGAAGGAAGCTAGGAAGGATCGGTTCTTCTTTTCCCGGGTTCCCTTTCTTCATCCACCGGCATCGCTTATAATATTAACATCGGACCTTTTTTGTAATTGGTCGGATCACATCACCTGCATGAAACTGCTATTTTTCTCAGACTCTCTGGCAAATTAATTCCTGAGAAAATTTTCAGGTGAATAAAAATATTATTTTCCCGTTACTATATATTCAATTTTGTTTGGTGTGTAAGTTTGTTTTTTTTTTTAATTTTTTCTCGCTCTTTTAAGGGTTTTAGTCTCCTAGGGTTTTGGCGCACAATTTTAACTAAATCAATCAGATATAGGAAAGGCAAAAAAAAAAAAAAAAATCAAAACTTTTTGCGTCTCATATCTTGTATTTATGCAATTCCATAAAAGAAACCCAGATATTGAAAATCCCAACTTAAGGAAGCTTTAGAAGTGAATTCAGCTTATTTTTTTATTAAAACTTTAATTTCATGTTAAAATGTGGAAATTGGACACCCAAAATTATTTTCCTCGTTTCTGGGTACGTGTATCTATTGACTTAATTTCTTTTTTTTTTTCCAATTAAAATATTTGCTGCTTTTCTATTTTTCCTTTTTAACTATTTGCCGGCATTTTGTTGTTGATTTTGTAGGAATCGGAGTAGAAGGGGGTCGAATTCGATGCAGAGTGGTTCAAAGAGCAAGTGTGCATCTGCATCCCACCAGTTCTTGCTGGACAATGCAAAGAACCGGCTTAATGATCTCCAAGAAAAGTTTGCTAATCTTAGAGTTGCTAGGAAGGAGGGTCGGGCAAATGATGTTGCAGTGTTGGAGGAGCAAGTCAATCAGATACTTCGAGAGTGGAACTCTGAGCTCAGTGCTCCATCCCCAGCGTCTTCATTACTAGTCTGTATCTAGAATTTCATCAACACTAGTTGTTTATGTCTTCAATTTTCATTAGAATAGGTAGATGTTATGCATTGCTTTTGAAATCTAAAGGATTGTATTTATTCTTACCTTGGATGAAGTAACATTTTGATCCATATCAAAATTCTTTTGGTGGATTGAATGTAAGTCTGTTAAGTTGAATTGTGTTTTATACTCAGGGATCCCTTTTGTGCCTTTTATGAAGTACCTTTTTTGACGGGTGCATTATTTTTTATGGGTGTTAGTCATGATGTACCCACCCCCTTATCATGATCCTTCCAGTAAAGATTTTGTTGGATTGTAATGTATGTTCATGTGATGTTTTCTATACTCTGGCATTAAGTGTTCTTTGATACTGTATTAATTTATTTATTTTTCCTCATTGGGAATTCTGCAGGGTGGTAGTCTTGGATTATTCCCCAATGACATAGACCGTCTGCTACAATTAGGTGATGAGCAAGACGATGCCACCAGTCCATTAGCTGGATTTGCAGAGATGAAACCTCAGCCTGATGTCCAAGGCCATCCTGGCACAATGATGGCATTTCAAGAGGTGAGCTTTTCTTTCTTCATATTAGCATATTTTACATACGACTGACTTAGTACTATGGTATCATATCTTTTTGAATATGAACCTATTAAACATATAAAATTTAATAGTTTTCAAAAATAAAAATTGATTTCATATTGTATGTTTAGCAGTAATTTTGGATGTGAGAAGTTAGAAAATGTGGGTTTGAATTCAATTTCGGTTCAGATTGTATGAGTAAAAGTGCAACAATATGTAAAATTATGTGATGAAGATTTAATAATATTTTACATTTTGGACTTGTCCGTCAGGCCTCCTACCTACTTCCCCCTCCCAACCTCAAATTCTTTGGAGATTGCTCATTGTTATTTAAACTTCATTATCCAATAGGCTTCCAGCTCATTGCAGATTTCTTTAAAATGTGAAATTTATACTACTTTTCATTTTCATTCAAACAATAGAAACTTAATTGTCAGATTTAACCCTTTGTTTGTGCCAGGACTATGTGGTAAACAATGAGCTGCAGGGACATTGTTTCCAAGGGTTTGATAAATGTGAGGACTCTGCCTCAGGCTTGCACAACCCCACGGTTGGTATCTCGGGGTTAACTACTCAGTTGGATTATTCACACTTAATATTTCGTCAAGAATTAGAGAATTTGCTTCTTGATGGTGTGAATGGTACTGAAGAATGTGAGAAGGATATTGGACCCAATAGTCTGCCTATCATCCATCCTCCACCATCTGCTTTTATGGGGCCAAAATGTGCACTTTGGGATTGTACTAGGCCCGCTCTAGGTTCTGAGTTGTTCGAGGACTACTGCAGCAACTTTCATGCTACCCTGGCTGTTAGTGAAGACTCTCCTGGTTTGACTCCAGTTCTGCGTCCTGGGGGCATTAACTTGAAGGATAGTTTACTTTTTAATGCTGTTAATGCTAGGGCACAGGGTAAGCGTGTGGGTATCCCTCATTGTGAGGGGGCAGCTACTACAAAATCTCCATGGAATGCTATAGGTACTACTACCCTTTTTCTTTGCCCATTTAATTTTGGTTTCTTGTTACCGTACCTTATTTTGCTCTGACTAATTGACTCCTCCGAATTTGCAGAGCTATTTGATCTTGCTTTACTTGAAGGTGAAACAATTAGAGAGTGGCTCTTTTTTGATAAGCATAGAAAGGCATTTGAGAGTGGAACAAGGAAGCAGAGGTCCTTGCCAGATCATAGTGGACGTGGTTGGCATGAATCAAGAAAGCTGGTTATGAAGGACTTTGGGGGACAAAAGAGGTCCTATTACATGGACCCGCAACCTTCTGATGGTTTGGAGTGGCATTTATATGAGTATGAGATCATTGGCTTCGATGCGTATGCATTATATAGATTAGAAGTCAAGCTTGCCAGTGAGAAGAAGAGTCCCAAAGTAAAAGTAACAAAGGATTCACTTGCCGATCTGCAAAAGAAAATGGGACGGCTCACTGCTGATGTTCCTGTGGATAATAAATCCTCTTTCAAGGGCAAGATAGAGACTAATGGAAACGTTGACTCGGCAAATGTTAATTCTTCTCAAAATGAAATGACTTCTGCTACTGAAATTCTGCATCATGGTTC
The DNA here is from genome assembly GCA_030448925.1 of Citrus cavaleriei. Lineage (NCBI taxonomy): Eukaryota > Viridiplantae > Streptophyta > Magnoliopsida > Sapindales > Rutaceae > Citrus > Citrus cavaleriei. The sequence goes on along the minus strand of JAUJEN010000459.1, from coordinate 45,208 downwards.
AAGTAGTCCATACAAGTATCTTGCTGACAATTCGGCTGACTATTATCACAAGTATTGAGCAGTCTTGATTGAATGCAGAAACTCATCAAATTTACCAAAATCTATACAACAGTGAATTTGCTGCCGCACAGTGTTGTGTTATATCATCAGTACAACGACCTCCTTTTTAGCTTAAGGAGACATCAAAAGCATTATATTGTAGTTTTTTGATGCTATCCTGGATTTTCCTTACAGGATGGTTTTGATAGATAGATTGTCCATGTCTAGTTTGATGGGCTGCCCCTATATCTGACATTCTGGGCACAGAAGGAAACTGACAATAGTTGCTAATTATGGGATATGGGAAGGCAAAGATTTGCTGAAGACTGAAGTTGTTTCTTCCCTGCTTCTTGCAAAACTTGTCGTATATCACAACAAAAACGTTTGACATTTGAATATGATTGATATGGCTTCAATATATATATATATATAAATTGAAATGATAGCTTTCCTTCTTGGGGCTAGTGATATATTGCTATAATATTCGCCTATTCCTATTTGCTTTTCTTTCATACTCTGGAATATTGCATTTTTGCTAGTTGTTTCTATTGTGCTTGCACATACCGTTTTGCTTACACAGAGAACAGATATCTGATAATAGAATGTTAAAGACCTTTTTAGATCTGTAACTTGACGTATCAGTGATTTAGCTATTTCCCAATTGGCTTTTTACTTGTTTTAAGACCATTTTTATACTAATGCTCTACCCAGAAGTAAGGCGATAAAAAGTTCTGGAATTAGAAATTGACTAACCATGCAGTCTACATTAATGCCGGTCTAGCAAGATAAATCACCACCTCAATATTAAAATTTCATTCGGGTAGGTTAGGTGATCCCATAATAGAATCCATCGATATTTATTCTTTTAATGCAGCACATCTCAATATTAAAATTTCAGTAGGATAAGTTGGGTGGTTAGAATCTATCCACATTTATTCTTTCAATGTAGCTATATAACTTATTTTTAAAATAAAAGTTAATTATCTACTGACTCACTTAAAATAAAAATTAATAAATTCCAGTATAAAAATCACCAAACCTATCATTAATCGGTCGCACCATCTCAACATAAGTTTTTCTCCATCTAGCTCACAGTGCTCAATGCTTTTAACCTCGTGCTTGTGAGTGCACCCCCCAGGCGGACGTTCTTTTTCCCAGTTATATGAGAGGACGTTATTATTTACAGTCAATTGTTGTATCATTTTATTATCATTTTTTGATGAACATTTTGTTGCATTAACATTTCTCCTGCTACCAAGGTAACAATTGGCTGGGTTTAGATAACCCAAACAACATGATAACTGTGGACAGAACCAATAAAGTAATAGTAGTAATCGTAATAATAATAATAATAATAATGAACAGTTTGACAGAAAGTGTTCGGTAGAGATATGTATGCTGCTCTTATTGACGGAAGCAGAGAGCTTTGATCACTAAATCTTTTGCTTCATAGAAGTACTGAGATACAGTATGGCACCTATACTACTGAACTGAGGACCAAGCATTTGCATCAATCCAGTCGAATGCTATAGGGCCCAAGAAAGCATCGGGAATGCCGAAGGAACTGACCAAGGCAAGTGCATGTGGTCGAATTTCGCTGCAGAGCTTTTGCACTTCGTTCCTCACAGCAGAAGCATTGTCTGTTGATAAATAACCATATCGTAGGAATGCAGCATCTTCTTCCAAACAGGTCAGAGCATACAAAGATCTCAACAGACCTAGGACATTCTGCAGAAGAAACAAAAGCGTAATGATGGGGACTGTAAATAGAACTCTTGATACACAAAACTTTCATCATAATTGAGTAAGCACACCCTATTCAATCACACAATATAATGCACTATATTTACTCCATTGAATGAAGCAACATGATATCAGAAATTAGATCTGGATTGCGAATAAGTTACAATGAAGTGCTGCCAGTATTTACCTTTAAAGAACCGCTAGATATAGTTGCCTCAGTATCAATAAAGGTTTGCAACATTGCTCGATCTGAGAATGCTCTTCCCAAGTCTTCAGCGAGCTGATAACTCTGGTGTGGGAAATTGAAAACCACAATTAGAAAAGAGAAGGGAAAAGGAAGGAGAAGCAGGAACTTGGTAAAATAACAGCGTTCTCACCAGCATGAGGGCGTAATCTTTACTTTGTCCCTCTGCTTGATGTTGGGACACTTTCATAACAAAGCGACTCAAGAGATCTCTCTCCCTTAAGCAGAATGCATCCATCTGACATGGGAAAACAGTTACCAATGTTCACAAACTTTAACGAATTACTTAATATAGCAATTAGTGAAGCTAATTATGCTTACTTGAAATTGGGTGGTCCTGAGGATCGAACTTGTAAGCTGAGACGGGATGACAGGGCAAGGCTTGTTCATGTGTTCCAATCCCAACCCTTGTAAAGGTCTATTTCTCTTCTGAGCCGCTAAATATTCTGCAAGAAGAGCCTTGCTAACCTGTTTTCACATATTTACCTCGTAAATACCAGTGCTTTGTAGACAGACTTCAAGAAAAGCAAAACAAAGTAGAAATATACTTCCATATTAATTCTTTGCATTAAGCAAAGAGAAGTTCGAAACTGGCAACTGAAAGCTTAAAATTTTTTTATACTAATCACAATTGGATATTGCTAAGTATACATTATGATCACAAGGATTCAATCTATAGGACTCGCATACTATAATCAGTTCCAAAGACACAAAATCTGCCAAATGCAAGGAGTCAAAATTATTCTTCAAACTCAAAGCTCCCAGCGTAGTTTAAGATAAATTGTGCCATTGGATAACAGTTAGGGTCTAGCATTTTCTCCATGTTAGAACACACAGACATGAACAAACCCTATGCACTACAAATGTCTGTAGGTGGTATCAGACAATTCATCTCTACGTCAAAACCTATATGTTGTGTCCTTTGTAACAAAATTCATAAACCAAATGACTATGGACTTAAAAGTACCTGCTGCATCAGAACATTGTTGTCCCCTTCAAAAGTCAACTGCACATCAAATTCACCTTTTAAATGACCAACACGATTTTCAGTCTTCAGGCCTTGTCCTCCACAAGCTTCACGACATTCCTAAAAGATACAGTAATTTAGTTCCTGGTAGGAAACTATCCATAAATGTATTTAGCTCCATTTGTACTTGCAGTTTCTTACCTGTAGTGTTCGCATATTATGCCAGGTAAGAATGGCCTTGAATGCACTAGAAACAACGTGAATGGTTTTGTTTGATTGAGGCGTCCTATTCACATACATCATCTTCAAGTAATTTGCAGCACAACTAGCAGCGTATCTGCAGAAGAGGAAGGAATGACAAAAAGTGGGGAAGCAGTGAATTAGAGAAAGTAGTTTATCAGCTAACCACCAATAGATGAGTCACTAACAAGTATTTCATTAGTAGTTAACCACAAATATAACAGAAGCCATAAGGACATTAATATCAGCAGAATATCTATTGCTTAATATGTATGACATGTAGACACTTGCAACAATATAACCCTACCTAGGTATTGCAAACAGATAACTATTTGTAAGAACTTTTACATGTGCCAATGTAGTAGCAAATCCAGTACTGAAGTTACTAAATTCACAATACTCCAGCACTAGTCACCCAGTTGACAATACTGCCAAAGCTGTTAAAATGTATATCCGTCAGTGTAAACTGAAAGGACACCATAAATTACTGATTATCTATGTCATCCAAACCTCAATAGCTAGATTCAGCATGCAATGACACCATCTCCCGAAGAGAAAGAGGTCTAAGAATAAATGTGAGCACTGTGTTTTGCATTTGAAGAAACAAAACAAGGTCTATAAAATTATCCACAGGCTGACAATTCACAGAAATAATGAAAATGTCATTACTATTATATTTCTACATTCTCTCTGATGAAAGTATGAGAAAGAAGTTTGTATACCTAAGAATTCTAGCAAACATTTAAATTGCCAATACCGATGGTTTAGATGCTTACGTTTTAGCAAGAAGAGGCAATAATCGCCGTTGATGACTTGGGTAATCAAGCAACAGGACTTCAGGCCCGTTTGGTGTAATAGAGAAGGCTCGTCTTGACAATGAGTACCTTATTGCTATTGCTAAACCAATCTGATAAGAGAAGAATAATATAATATCAGTGATACTTTGGTTTAGATAACAGCCATCCTTGACCCCAAATTTATACACATATGCAAGGCAGAAGTGTGTCCAATTAACATGTCAACCAGGTTTAAATCATTACCTTTGCTTTGTAGACTGAGCTACCTGCAATAATTACCCGACCAGATGTTAAAGGGGCCATAAAAGCTGCAAACCTCTGAAACAGAATAAATAAAATACTTGCACTTAGGAAACCATTAGTTCAGAGTACAAAAAATATTTTTGTTTTTATCCAGTACAGTGAACTACAAGAAGCAGAAGAAAACGAGAAGCAATGCAATAACAAGGTAACGACCTGATCTGGGTCTTTTATTGAACTCAGGTACTGTCCATCGGGCGAAACATCAGCAACTGAATTCAACAAATTCTCTCTGGGGATTCGGACATTGTCAAACCTGAAAAAAGGATTGCAAAACTTTTGACTTGGCTCTCAATTTAGGAAAACATTATTATGACAGATGATAGAAGATAAAACGGATCTAACAACAAAAATTCTTAATATTACCAGATTCGACCATTATCAACCCCATTCAATCCAATTTTATGACCACAATCAGCTATCCGGATATTAGGACAGATATTTCCAGCTGCATCCCTGATCTGGCAAATGAACGCATGAACCCCTTGATTTTTCCCATTAATTTCGAGCTGTGAAAAGACGATTGTATGCGTTGCATGCTGAACCGCAGTCGAACAAAACCATGTCAGTAACAGATTGCTTATCAAATACACGAAAATTTAGTAATGCTTTTTAAATAAAACCCTTACATTAGCTGCCCCACCGATCCAATACTTCTGAGCTGATTCACAGGGGGTGTTAATGATAAACTCTCCCGTATTTGCATCATATGTAGTGACAGTTTCAATTCCTCGAACCTAAAAACAATTAAGAGAAACAACTTTAAGATACACAAAGCAACAGCGTCAAAAATGGAACCTTTCTTATTAACATACATACATTACTTCCGTGGCCCAATTCTGTCATTGCAAAGCAACCCAAGACCACATAATTTTCAGTGTCCCTCAGCCACTTCTCGTGGTGACGCTGTGTACCGAAAAACTGAATGGCGCCTCCCCTGCAACCCCCTCTCCCATTGTTAAAATCAATTTTAATCTTTAAAAAAAAGAAGAAAATTTTTAAATGTTCTTTAATTTACCATAAAAAGAAGTGAACACCGATTTTAATCGCTAGCGAGTGGTCGAATATTCCGGTAACCTCAAGCAGCGCTAATTTTCTCAACTCGGCTTCTGCTCCTTTGGCAGTAAGCCATCCTTCAAAAACGCCGCGTTCAAGCAAATACGAGATTCGCTTCATCGTCATCTCTCGCTGCTGCTCCATCGTCTGATTGTAATCAGGCGCCACGTAGACCTTCTCTCCTCTTTTTCTCGGATTGAACAGCTTGCTCTGCACCATGAGATTGAACAGCCAGTCCTGCTCTTGCAAGTTGTGGCCGTCGAGTAGTTTCCGCATTTCCTTGAGGTCAAAATCGTAAACTTCATTGAGTTCCGGCGGGGAATAGCTCAGACACGCGTTTGTCGTGAGAATTTGATCCGAGTTTGGTTGTGAGAGATGATTTCTGATGATTTTGGTTCTGTGAATGGCGCGATCCATTTTGTTTCTTTTCTATTTTTTTCCTTTTTTTCTTAAATTAACCAAAGAGGATGATATAAATAAATTAAAGCGGAGAGTGTACAGCCTTCCCAAATGAGAAGCTTGGGTTCAATTATATGCACGAGGATTTGAAGTGACGGAAGCGTTTGATTTTACGCGCGAGGAGCTCGTTTGGGCGTCAGCGCGTGGGTTTTGCCAGGTTAGCTGCATTCAGTCAACGGTAAATTGGATATTGATCGAACGGGACGATTTGGTTTCGCGGTGAAGAATCGTTGGACTACAACCGATTCCATAATGATAAATAAATATTTAAATGTAATTAATTACGAGACGCGACGATGAAATTTGTTATTGGAAAACTGGATAATTACGATATTATAAAAAAGGCGGGGAGGGGTCGAAAACGACCGCCAAAGCCAACAGTCAAACACTACCCAAACCAACAAGGGGAATTTATAAAAATGACCATAAAACTTTTGTATTTTTTAACTTTTAAAAGTTTTTATCATTATATGTTTTACATTCTCATCACTTTCGTCAAATTTACAAAAATCTTTTTCAATTTATAAGTAAATGAAACTTTCGTCAATTCGTAATTGAATATATAATCATCGATGGGAGCTTTTAAAATTAGTTTATGCTCTTACATAATGTAAACCTTTAATCTATTGATTTTATCTAAGTTGAAATTAAAGTAGGTTTTTGTTGCAAATATTGTTATTTTTCATTCATAAAAGCAATGTGATTTGTTAAAATCTTGGTTGAGTTGAAATAAAGAAAAATCATTGAAAAAAAAAAAATGAAGTCACAGTGCATGTCTTACATTTATGTCATACGATTTTATAGACGTGATTTTGGATTTGATTTGTCGTTTGATTATATAAAACGAAGCGTATATGAAATTTGGTGAAGAAGTGGGGCGGTGTATGCTAAATTTATATGTTTGGCGTATATATATATTTTAAACAAAATCAATAAATATATCACAGATATGCATCATATCATTAAATTTCATATATGTTTGAAAGCAAACTTATATATATCCGTTTTAGGCGTATAATATCTGGTTTTACGACGAGACAAATCAATCCAAAATCATGTCTCATAAAATCTGTGGGTTTATGTGCGAAAAGCGATGGACAGTAAATGCGTTTATATGTGCATATCACACGTTTTTTTACCTGTTTTCGATGATTTTCTTTATTCTCAAACTAAGTACTTTAACAAATCGCATTGTTTTATGAATGAAAAATAACAATATTTTAAAACCCACTTTAATTTGAACTTAGTTGATAAAATCGATAGATTAAAGGTTCACGTTGTGTAGGCGTAAACCAATTTTAGAAGCTCCCATTGATGATTATATATTCGATTATCTGATTGATTTATCGAGAATGATGAAGTTTGTTGAGGTGATGAAGGTTTGTCGAGTTGTTGAGGAAGATCCGTATTCTTGTCTTGGAATTGAAAAAATTACTTTTGTAAATTTGATGAAAGTGAAAGGTGTTTGGCTAGTTATGATAGAAAAAATTTTGGGGGGTTAAAGTTGAAAAACGTAAAAGTTTTATGGCTAATTTTGTAAATTTCCCAACCAACAATCGCTTTCACAATGATAATTAAATGTTTTTTGTTTTAAATTTTTTAAGCCAACGACACCGTAATGTCACAATACAGATTGCATCGAGTTTCACCACGCTTTTTCAAGGCGCACGTTTCCTTTTTAAAATTTTTTTTTTCCCCACAAAGAAAAGGAGCGGGAACTATTGTTTATCTGTCTAAACGGTAATTATTGTTGAAACCCCTCCGAATCAGGACAGCTGTTTTCTTGGTACACGTGCAAGCAAGTGGTTGGATAAAGGTAGTTCCCATCCATGCTGTAATTATTGTTACGTAAGCGTCATCTTATCTTATGTTTATCTCCAGTCGCCTTGGGACTCTAAAGTTGAACGGATTCTTGGATGGCGGGCGTTTTCCATCACATACATGAACATAACGCGTCACAATGGGCTAAAATTAAGGGTGGGCAAACTGTTCGATTTTTTACCGAATTGAACAGAATTTTTTAGTTTAGTTCGGTTCGGTTTTATGAGAAAAACTGAAAGGTTCTTAAACAAATAAACCGATTGTTTTTTGTTCGGTTCGATTTAATCGATCGGTTCAGTTATTAATTGAAAATATAAAAGTTCTCTTCTTAATCCTAAATTTCAATTTGCAGTCACTGACCCTCTCCCATGCCTCTCTCCCTCACCTCGCGTTTCTCCCTCTCCACACGGCACCGAGCCTCAGACCTCTCTCCCACGCCTCTCTCCCTCGCCTCTCTGCCTCGCGTCAGCTCAGCCCCTCTCTGCCCTTGCGTGCACAGCGCCTAGCACAGCCCCTCTCTTCCGCGCGTGCACGACCTCCTAGCACAGCCCCTCACCTCAAGCACAATGACGCCATCGTTAGCCCCTCAAATGCTGTTATCTTTGGTGCTGCAGTGTGCAGTCTACAAGTGTTTTTTTTTTAATTTATGCCATGGCCCGTGTGTTTGTACTTTGTACTTTGTACAAAGTTTGTATTTTGTTTTAGTCTTACTGTGTTAGACTGTTTGGATTGATTTTGTGGACTGTTGATGTATATACTTGGTGTTGGTGGTGGAGTTTAAAATGGTGGGCAGATATAGTTTAGTGGGTGTGGCATGTGACAATGTAATGGTTGTATTGTGTATTGCGGCCGAGAATTGAAAATTTGAAAATAGATAAATGTATCATGCTTCTATCAATGAGAAATCAGAAATAATATTTGTTATTTAACTTATTTGGCAGAATGATTAATGACTTAATTCTTAATTAGCTTCCTGAGGTTTCAATTTGATATTGGCAATTTGGCATGGACAATCTAAATTAAATTAATAATTATTGGAAGTAAATTATGATATGTTGGCTAGTAGTTAAATTAAGTTTAATTGATCTTTTTGGCATGGATGTTTTAAATTAAATTAACAATTATTAGAAGTAAATTATCATCTGTTGGCTAGTAGTTAAATTTAATTTAATTTGTAGTAGACTTTTAAGTTTAAGCGTATTTATGAATTGCGACTATTTTGTATTGGGACTTTTATTATTTTACTTTCATTTGAGAATTTTATACTTGTTTATTCATGTATAGTTTATTATGTGTGTAGATTATAGTTGATACTTGGTAGTTAATGGAAGTGTAAATTGCAAAATTAAGTAAAATTAGGTGAAAAGTACAAAATCTGATAACATTAGGGTAAAATTGTAAAATCTAAAAAATGAAAATTTGGTCCCGAACCGAACCGAAATTCTCTAATTCGGTTCACCTTCTCGAGAACCGAACCAATTATTGCCCACCCCTAGCTAAAATATTAGAGGAGACTGCCTTCTTTTCACAACGTCTATGAGGGGATAAGTAATTTAGGGACATACAAAAGCTAAAATCGTTAAAAGTCCATGTTGGGGCGGTCAGCGACAATATTCTCGCAGTCAAGTTAGGCTGGTATAAAAATGGAGGCCTACAAAATAACTAAAAAGCAATTTTCTTTGAGAAGATGAATAATGAGAAAGAAGATGTCTTTTACTTATAAACTTAATATTTTATATGAGATACTCTTAAGGGTGTCTTTAAATCCATGTGGATACATGGAAGAGATCTATTAGTTCAACCTCTTCTTAGATGGGGCATAATAATACATGCAGCTTGCATTTAAATATTAGAGTCCTTATGATATTTGGGAAATTTACAGTAATAACCAAAAAAAATTCCCTTTTTTTTCATTTTAACCCCCAAAAAATATTTCTATCAACATTAGCCATTAAACAACATTTGAGACCAAAATACCCCTCCCTCATCTCTCCCCCAACACTCCATTTCACTCATCTCTCCCAAACCGATCCAACTCCCATCATGGCGACATCAACCCTCTAAATGGCTCCATCTCATCCGATCTACGATCTACAACCTTGACAAAATCTAGGTTAGTCATTTTCTTATTTTCATTAATTTAAAATGAGATTTTAGAATAATAATAGTTATAAGCTTGAGATTAATAGTGGTGGTGATGATGTTTGTGGTGGTTGGTGGTGGTTGGGAGTATTGTTTTCGATTTTGGAGTGATTGTGCTTAATTTTGCGGGAGGGGAGTGTAGCATTCATTTGGGCGCTGTGTGCACCAATCTGGTGTCGCCTGGCTTCGATGACGCGCGGCGTGGTCAGCAGTACTTGTCGCTTCAGGTGCGCAGCGTCTTGGGACGCTGGCGCTGTCGAAGCGCGCTGCATTGTTAATGTGACTTGCCCGTCGCACGATTAATGTCTTGACGGCTTGCCGTCGAAAATTAAATTTTCTTAATTTTTTTTTTGTAAATGTAATGTAATAATTTTATAAATATTACAGATACATGGCGAAATCAATCGGATATTGAAGTAGGCAAGATGTATTTTCGTTATCTTTGATCATTTTCTGGTCGAATTTCGAGCATGTATTTTATCTTCGGTCGTTAAAGTCATCGAGGAAAAATTAACAAACCGGCAGTTGCGTATGTTCAAAAAGGATATATTTGGACATTTCTTGGAGTGTCGAAGTTTTCCATTTAGTGGGGTAATTTTGCACAATCTTCTACTGCGGCAAGTGGCCCATGAAGAAGATAGCCGTGAGGATCAGTTATGGTTTCAAATTGGTAAGCATGTGATTCGCTTGTCAATTGTCGAATGGTGCTTGGTTACTGGACTTTCATTTGGTGTGGATACCAATCAAAAAAATGATGAAATGGAGCAGAGGCTACGGAATACGTATTTTGGTGGTGTGCATCGTAAGATTAATGTGAAGCAATTCGATGCAGTATTTAAGGAGTTGAAATTGAAATGAAGCGATATGGGACGCATTAAAGATTACCTTTGTTTTATTTTGCGGACAGAGTACTAAATGCAAGAAAAAATCACTGTCAAATTAATTTCGATTGGCTTGACCAAGTTGATGATATCTGATTGAAAGCGTCCATGGGTCTACATTATTGGGAAATTATTTACGAGTCTTGACAATGCACTGTTCGAGAAAGACGAGAAATTTAAGAAGACTCGGTTGAAAAATTCAGATCATAATATTGAAAAATACAATCTTTACGGCTTTACGTGTGGGGTTCAGGTGCTATTTTTTTTTGTTTATTAATAAGTTTTATTGTATTAAATATTTGATAGTTGTTTTATTTGATTTTTCACTTTGGTTGTTGTAGGCTTGGATTTACGAAGCAATCGGAGGGTTGCCATCAAAACGAAGAATAAGATTCCCCGCATTCTGCAATGGAAGCCCATGGCGTCGTCGAGAATCAACTTTGCGGAGGTTTATTCGTTCTTCAACGACGAATCTCGTCTTGTAAGTAATATGTATTACTTATTTTTTAAACTTTACTAAATTTAAGTTATGTATACTTACTTAAAATTTTCAATTGAATTTATGGAAGGGGGACGTTTTACAAACCCTTGAGCCAAATTGAGAGTAGCAAAAATTTTTGGCTCTCTGTGAAAGATTACTTGCCAAGCATTCCAGACTGGGTTCATAAGGTCGGTATACTCTAAGCACTAAAAATTTGTTAATCGAAATTTTTGACTTTTCATTTACTAATTTTAAATGATACTTTATCTGACCCTCAATCAACTTGATGCGTCGGTTACATAAGGCATTGACATAGCGATCATGACATACCAAACCCAATAGGCGGTGTCATGACACTTTGCGGATGAGGTGGGCCATGACACTTTTGAGGATGAGGTGGGTGTTGATGACCACCGAGCAAGCGAACAACTCGATGGCGGGATTACGAGGTTAGAAATAATATCGATATTTTTTTATAAATTATTAATTTTTATTGTTATTTAAAGTTTTATTTTTTCTTTTGTAATAGTCGAGGACAAAGCGGTTTAATGATTACGTCTGACGGCTGGATAAGATTGATCAGCGTGTATGAAATTAAGTCAATTAAAAGATTTTAAAGAAACCGTTGTTGGTTTCGACACATTCTAAGCGTCAAATAAGGATTCTCCTTTCGTATGCGGTAGCTAATTTAAATTTGATAATAATGTTCGTTTAACTTTTAATTTGATAGTTATTTAATATGTTCTTTTTGGCGAATGTCCGGGATGGCGTTGGAGTGTATCTTGGCGTGGGCAATGAAAATTTGTCTCGCCCACATCATTGTATAGTTTCTACGGGGATGTAAGTGGGGAGAAGCGTGCAGGTGTTCACAGAGGTGCCTCCGGCGTTAGTAAGTTACCGGCAGTACCGTCATATGTTTATAACCAGTATGATTCCTCCGGTCGAAGATACGTCCCTTTACCTCGACCCGAATCATGGAGCATCGATTGACATGATGAGTGTGGATGTAAATCCGAGAGGATTGGAGGACTCTAGTCATTTCTTTGAGTTTGATCAATGGTTAGCGGTGATAGCGAGTCCGCCGGAGTCCGTCATTCATTCAAAAAAATTTGGGGACAGCTTCGATGGGATGGGAAGCCGATGAGGTATGTAAAATTACCTCGTTGTGTATACTGATGTGGATTTGTGTATAAATTTGTTTTTAAAATCTCGTAATATTTCTGATTCTCTACAGCAAATTCACGAGTATCTCGCTGATTAGCGAGAAGCGGCGTATCAAATGCCTTACTCAACGTGTCACATCTTGACACATTTTTTGGGTAAGCGTCACAAAACTTATAAATCTTATGTGGATGTAAAAATTTAAGTTTTATTAATTTATGCATTTCTTGGTTATCTATGTATTAGGTGTTCTTGAATCAGTTATGGAATAACGGGAATTGTGCAGTCGATTCAATGGTATTCGACGACCGCGTGAATAGTTATCTTTGTGGCCGCCAGCACACAATGTCTAAATCAATGACGGATGTCGATATGGTATGTATTTTATTACATTTCACATGCTATCTAATGAAAATATTCAAGTTGTTGCTTTTTCTTTGTTGTATTGTATTTTAATTTCATACATAACGAACATGTTTTTCAATTGTTATATGCAGCTACTCATCCCTGTTAACTTCGACGGCGCGCATTGGGTACTAGCACGAGTTGACTTTCGGAAAAACAAAGTCTGGATTTATGACTCATTACTCACAAATCGCGACGACAAAAGGTACAAGTTGAAATTCAAGCCACTTGAAGTTATATTCCCTCGATGGTTGGAATACGTTTTACAATATCCCGGAGTTGCAGTGAAGAGTGGAAAGTTATCGCTTAAAGGCCACAACAAGAGCGGCGATTGCGGTGTTTTTTATTGATGGTTACGATGTATTTAATGTTGGATTAGATTGGAGTTTAACGCTAGTCATGTCGAGTACTTTAGAAAGAAGATTGCGGTTGATATATTTAATGCGATATTCAATTGTAAACTATGTAGTAATTCAAATGTTGAAATTTGAATTTTTTTTTTAAGTTTATATAATTTTAATGCCTCGCATTTTAAACTTTAAATAAAGTTTTATGAAATATAAGTGTACAATACAAAACAAACGATATGATTTTAACCAACTAACACAAAACAATAATAGTTTTAACAAACTCATAACACACAAAATACAACTAACTTAAATGGGATTCTTACATCTCTTTACGATTATGGCCTAGTTCATGACACCGACCGCATCTAACGGTCAACGCGTCCTCGCCATGAGGGTATTACGAGCTCTTTCTGACGGTGGTGGTGCCTCATTGGTGGGTATACATGCATTTCCGAATTTCATCCGAATGTTGGCTCTCTGGTTGTGCATAAGCCATCGCCAACGATTACGTAGTGTAAAAGTCCGAGCAAAGGTTAATAAAATCCACCGGTGTGTTAGACACCGCGATTGCATGAGCACACAGCTGATCAATTTGGAACACTCAGAGCAAGTTCTCTTTGCAAGTCAACTAACCCTTCCTTAAGCCCACCGCCTATAACTTGAAAGCGATGGAGACACCGAACTATCATTCTTTTATAGTTCTCCTCTCGGACTATTTCATCCGCCCATGTTGTTAGTAGTCATTGATTCACAATTTTCCTATCATAAAACCATTTTAATGTTTTCCTAAAGTGATCAACAAGATGAGTCACGGAAATTTCGAGGTTCCTCGTGAACGCATTAACACTCTCCGCGATGTTCGTGGTAAGAATCTCTCCTACCTGCGACCTTGCCCAATTACGTCTGACATTATTTTCTAGGTAATCAGTGGATCATCCTGACCCTTCAAGTTGTCTCTTAAATTCCTCGTGGCCATATGCTTTTTTGCATTAATAAAAGCTCAAATTGATCTAAAGAGCTTTGGACATTCTCGAGACTTAATGTTACCTTTGATGTGGTAAAACAAACGCCATGAGTTGCATTGTGAAATACTTTAAACGGCTCTCCTTATGGCGGCATCGATCGAGATAATTACCAACTCAGTCATCGCCAATCAGTAACTTCATCATAAACCATTCTCAAGCATCGTTGTTTTCAATCCATGATCCCAATGGCTAACGGATACAATTGATTGTTACCATCAAGACATGTTGCCACGAACATGCTTCCACGATATAATCCTTGGATGAGTACCATCTACAATGACATGCCGAATGCGTAAAACCCTTGATGGAAGATCCAAGTGCTAAAAATAGTACAAGAAATTACCATCTCCATCCCGCTTGAGGTGGTGTACCCTCATTCGTAGTTAATGCGAGAGTATTTGAGCAAGTTGTATGACTCTGAGGTTGCCTCGAACTATTTCAAGACCAACTTCTCTACATACTGCCTTTGGTATGTTAAGCGAACACCGTATTCTGTTGCATATCGCTTTCTTATGTCATTCGGAGTATAAATCCTCTTGTCTTGAATATATTTTTCTGCGATAATATGACCGACAACCTGGCTCCTGACTTGATGACGTCCATCAACCAATACCTCATTATGACAAGTGTGTACATTGTCAATTCTCTTCACCACCCACGGAATATTTTGCTCGTTCGAACATCTAGTTGCTCGAATACGCCATTTACATGATTCTGAACAACAGTGAGCCTCGAAACGTGTCGTAGTAGACCGTGCAATCTTGAAATCAAACTTGTCTCTAAAGGCAACCTTGCGTAGTTGTAATATAAACTCATTTTTCTCAGCAAATAGCTTACCCACACTGATATCATCTGAATCACAACTGCTAACAAAGCTTGGAGCAACCATATTCGAAGGCAAAGTTGGAGCAACACTTGTAAGGGGGTCAATTCGCCTTCTCGATCGAACCATAGAAGGAATAGGTCTATTGCCTCTGTTATTCACAGGAGTATTGTCTTCACACTCATCCTCATGCTGAAACGACGGAACATTTGAAGGACCGGCTCCTCCATCATCACCATCATTATTGAAACGCGTGCCCCCCCTTGTAGTATTAGAAGGTTCTGCACAAACATTATCCCCCTCTGTCTCATTATGAAAATCATCATTGTCCCGAAAAACATTGTTGTGATACGGAGAATATCGTTGCTCCAACGACGTTGTTATTGGAAATACTGTTGCTCCAACATCCTGTAACGTAACGCCATTATCATCAATGTTGTCATAATTATCGTGGATTGGAGAGTAATATTGCTGCAACGATATTGTCCTTGGCAACACCTCTTCATCATTATCGGGGCCAGACATATTTGCTCTAAACGAAGTTTCTGTATCGACATGTGGCTCAATACCTTCGCTCGGAACTCGAGGTGATGTGGTCACGAATATAGGAATGCATCCAAAATTAGCTACGTCCGATGCCATATGCAACACAACCCTCACCATTTCATCATCGCATATATCCATGGGCATTGCACATATACGATATAATGTGTTACTAGACCTCAAAGTTGTCTTCATGGTGATACTATAGTCATTAGGGTTAATTTGTAACACCTCGTATACTCTTGCCAATAACTGATCAAACAGATAATTTTTTCCAACCAAAAATGCTCGATTTTTACCATTCACGTACTCCATACGGCTATTTTCTAATGTCTCCCACCAACCATCGTAACACAATTCAAGTACAATCCATTGAAATTATAAAAAAAAATTATTTCCCATATTAAAATATCTTTTAATGATGTATTTCATGGTGGGTGCGACAGGCAACCAGTCGCCCGAATCTTGGTGCGACGGTGCCGTCGGACGGTGCCGTGCCGTCGCACCAGGTCGACAGGGCACCCGTCGCGAGTTTGTCTTGACAGGCACCGTCGCGACAGTGCGTCGCAGCACCTGTCGCATTTGACAGTCGCGCTGCCCGTCGACAGCGCTGTCGCCGCCGATCCGAATTTAGTTGTTCGAAAATAACTCATACCAAAGAATGGCGATGTCGATTTGTGTTGGATTCGGATTCGGATGTCGATTTGTGTTGGATCCGGATAAATTATGATCGGATTTCACTTTTATCGTTGTCGTTGGTGATGAATCAAGAAAAATGCTTTTGGTTTGGCGATATGGGAGAAACGACGTTGGTTTTGTTACGCAAAGAAGGGTAATTTGGGAAAAAAGGCTTGTGTTTGGCTAATGTTGATAGAAAAAAGTTCAGAGGGTTAATTGCAAAAATAATAAAATAATAATGGTTATTTTCGTAAATTTCCCATGATATTTCTTATAGTTATACACGTGTTCTCCTTTTATCATTGGCTTTTTTAAGCTCATTGAGGCTACATGCTCTCATTGAGTTCCATATACTTTAGAGAAGTTAGGTGCTCTCTATTTCTTTTAGGGGCTGATCACACTTATTGGTGTCCTTTGGAGTACTAATTGAGATGTCGTCCGTTTTACCAACAGAGCATAATTTGGGGCTAGCTTGGAAAGGAGGATGATTAGTTGGAGTATACCCATTAGTCTATAAGGTAAGTTGCCGGAAATGCACTAGGAGACAATTAGGAGCTAGTTTAAGAGATGGAAAACCAAATCCTAAAGCTTAGTATGGCCTAGGTCGGGTTTATGATCTCTACTCTCTTTCCTCGCTTGCACAATACTTTCTTAAACATTTCCACTTTTTTTTTTTAACCACCGAAGGCAATTGCCCTCCCTGCCCAACAAAGTGGATCCCCAACCTTGGCTGTGATTAAGTAACACTAACACCTGCACTAAGCAACTTCGATTAATTGACTTTTTTCGATGACAAACAACAAATGATAAACTGCAGCTTGGAACACCTCAAGTCTTCAACCAGCAGCCATTTGCGAGTTCATTTGAAGCGTTTTAGGTTTGGAAAATGGCGAGTTCAACTTTTTCAAAGATGATTCACGATATTCTATTCTTCTTTTGTCCCTCTCTCTCTCTCTCTTTCTTTTTTTTTTCCAGATATTTTTAACGTAAAATGATAATACTATCATTGTAATTTTAAAGTTTATACAATTTTATCTTTCTTTTTGTATGTGAAATCATCTTTGCTTCTTCATGTCAGTGTTTGACTAATGGTTATTAACAAAAAAAAGTAACAAAATGAAAGGTTTTATAAAATTATAGTAATAAAATTATAGACAATAATATTTTATTTATAATCATTTGATATTTTACAATTTATAAAGTAATGAAATGATAATAATTGATGCTTTGAGTTCTGTTGGATCCGGTAATGATATCCATTTGAATTACATTGGAACTTGACAAAATTTTAATTGAATTGCTTATTTAAAGAATCATATCATTTAGACTCAACCAAAGAGTAATGAGGAAAGAAGAGGAGTAATACATGAAGCCTTGTCACAATTCTACGAGTATTAATCAAATTAAACAATAGAATCCTTAGCTGCTTTCTTAACTTCATGACCTTCTTTCTCTTGATGACGAGCCAAAAGTGCTGCTGTCTCTTTATGATCTTTCATCTGCAATCAAATAAACAACACCAAATTTCAAATCCCATTTGCAAAAACCTCAAATATTATAAGCAGAAAGAATTAATTCTTTTTTTCAATTGAAAATTGAAGTAACGTCAAACGCGTGTGTGTGTGTGTGTGTGTGTGTGTGAATGATATACCTGAGAGCTCAATGAGAGGTCTCCGGATTGTTTCTTTTTATTTTCTTGAGTGCAGAAATATGAATACAATCCCATTCCGCAAATGGCAACCAAGATTCCAATGATGTTTCTCTCAGTGAATGGATCGTGAAGCAATGTGTAGCCAAAGCCGAGAACAAGACAAGTCTTGAGATGACCAAGCACTTGATATGTGACAGGTGATGTCTTGCCAATGACCAAAAATGTGCTGAAGTTTACAGATACTGCTATAAGACATGATAGGATGATAAATGCCTGCAACCATATTGAATCAAATTATGTTAATAGATTTTGAGGGAATCTTTAATACAGTGAAATAAATAGAATGGGTATGTATTATATTTACCAAGACTACTGGGGAATATTTATAGGCAAACACATTTTGCTTGGTGAGGAATTGATCAACTAGAGGGCCCGAGACAAAAAGGACAGCAGCTTGGAATGGAGCTGACTGATAGAGCAGCTGCGTTGATGAGACGTTAAGCCTCTTTTGTATTCTGTTTGTAAGCTAAATTTTTTTTTTTTTTGAAAAGAAATTTCTATTAATTCAGAGAAGATAATAGATACATGACTTGTAGAGGGTAGAAACCCTTCCACACAACAGTTTCGTGTTTGTAAGCTAAATTAAGTATTAAGTTAAGCCCTGAGGATCAAATGGAATTGTTTTTCTCATGATAGATGTTCCCAATCTTTCTACTTTCTAAGCATGTGACATTATATCATAGGCCTCATAAATTAACCATTAAAAACAGAAAAACCTCAATAATTTAATAGTCTTAGGACTATGAAAACTCTATTGATTTAACAAATATTAATTAATTGATAAATTAATAAATTATTAATTTGTGATGATTTTTGTGAAAAATATGATCACGTTTATAGTATTAATTTACCTTGATTGGATATTTATTTATTTTTAATTTGAATAGTAGTTAGTTGCCTTACATTGATAGTAATATAATTATTATACTGTTTTTACTTTTGTTAGCCCCAAGAATGAAAGTCCAATTCCTAACTCCCTTGTGAATCAAACTCTCATTTCCTAATCTAAATTGTTGTGGACTCCATTGAATTGATTATCATTTCCACTCTTATTTTGTGAAGTAAACACTATTAACAAGTCGATTTTATTAAACTCTCCATAAAAGTCTTATTCATGACTAAGAGGTCACCCTATACTAGAATTTTGGGTATGTAGTAAACCAATTTGCTTCATTGGCTATGTTTGAACGCTTCAACTACAAACGTGATTTTTATAAGCTGGCTCAAAAGTTTTAACAATGAGTAGGCCTTTTAATACCCCTCATAATTCTCTGTAAACCCTCAAATTACTTAAATTGTTATGAATTCATTAAAATAAATGTGAATGTTCATAATATAAATCTCTTAGTCTCTCCACTATCAATACAAATATTTATATTAAAATCCCCGAAGGATTTAAAATGCCGGAAGAAAACAAATTTAAACCTCGTAGTTTATATTCTTTGAAAGTACAATAATCCTTGTATGGATTAAAACAGTTAGGCGTGTGTGGTACAATATCTTCTAAGCAACTATTTATTGAAAGAAGGATATGTAAATAATTCAATTTGTCTTTGTATTTTCATTAAAAAAATTTAAAAATAGATTTGCAATAATTGAAGTATATGTTGATGACTTAAATCTCATTAGAACTCCTCAAAAGCTTTCAAAAATAGTTTCTTATTTGAAAAATGAGTTTGAAACGAAATATCTTGGAAAAATAAAATTTTATCTTGGCTTATAGACTAAGTATTTGCTAAGTAGAGTACTTTTATATTAGTCAACATATACTAAAAAAGTTTTGGAACATTTTTACATGGATGAAGCCCATCCATTCAGTACTCCAATGGTGGTGCAATCACTTGATGTGGAAAAAAATTCATTTCATCCTCAAAAAGATGGCAAAGCAATTCTTGGTCTTGAAGTACCATATTTAAGTGCAATTTATAGGTGGTTATATAAAAGGTAATAGGATCAAACATATTTCACCAAAATTCTTTTATACACATGAGCTTCAAAAGAATGGTGATATAGATATTCAGCAAATACGCTCAAATGAAAATCTTGTAGATTTATTTACAAAATCTCTACCAATTGCAACATTTAAAAAATTGGTATACAAAATTGGGATGCGTCCACTCAAAGATTTTTGCCCAAATCTTGAAAAATCTATGTCAAGATGAGGGGGAGTATACTTTTTGGGGAAAACAATTTATTTTGGAGAGAATTTTACATGTTGTACTCTTTTTCCTTTACTGATATCTTTTTTTCTCCCATAAGGGTTTTTTTTAGTAAAGGTTTTAGTGAGATATATTCTTTTGCAATGAACATCCAAGGGAGAGTGTTATGAATTTATTAAAATAAATGTGGATGTTCATAACATGCATTTCTTAGTCTCTCTCCACTATCTCCCACTAGCAACCCTTGGTTTTTCTATAACTCCCGCTATCTCATAAAGAATTATGATTAATAATGTTTTCATTAATTTCATGTAACGATTATATAACTATAAAAAGAGAACTCATCTATTTGTTTTGTATACATTTGGAATGAATAAAATCACTTTATAATATATTATTCTCTCATTTTACTCTTTATCTTGTGTCACTTCCTTATTTTTTTATTGCTAACTAAGAGCTTTTCTAATATAAATAACACAAATTAAATCATTTCTTATTTTGAATGAAAATTTAATTAAATACTTAGATAAATATTCTTTTAACAAACTTTTTAAATCCTCCCATTTCATATTTCATATTTATATTTTAAATTTTTTTGAATTTTTTTGAGAAAATCATAAAAGTTTACGATTATAAAGATAGAAATTATATAATGAGAAGAAAAATCTTTAAGATCAATTCAATATTTTAAGATTTAAATGTAACTTAAAATATGTATGCTTTGGATAAAATTTTATGGGAATATGGTTAATTTTGATAAACGAATTTATATTTTATCAATTAAACTAAAAGTATTTTCAAAAAGTAAATTCAAAAGGAGTGTTATAAAGATTTTAGAGAGGTGTTAAAGGCTCTACTCTTTAACAACACCAGAGAAATGGGCAAGGCCAGTCCAAAATGGACAACACACATCAATGCTATATAGGCAGCAATTACCACCTATATCAATCTCTAAGTAATTTTTCATGACCCCTTAATTGTTTGGATGGTAATAATTAAGTTATGCAAAAAAATTATTTATGAGTTAATACAAGTTACATCATATGAGATTTAGCAAAACCCTCAATATAAGTTACATTATATGAGAATTAGCAAAACCCCTCTATACATAAGTGTAGCAATGTATTCGAAGAGTTAGTGGTCGTTGCAATCAAGTGACGTTAACATGGCGCACTTTTCAGGTATTAATTATTATTAATTTATGCAAGGCCATCAGAATTAAAAATAAAAAAATAAAAGTTAAGATTTGCTTGGACTTCCTCGACTTGAATTATCAATTATGAGTACATTTAGCACACTGTTATGTTATAATACCTTATTTTAATTGTATTGTATTATAATCTATTAATATCACACAATTATATATTGTATTAGGTGATAATACATTATCATGTTTGATGTAGCATAATTTGTAATAGCTATGATGATATTTTATTTTAATATGTTATATTAAATTAATTTTTTATAATTATTAATATTTTAAAGTTTTATATTTTTTTATTAAAGTTATTATTTAATTTTTAATTAAAAATAAAATTACTCACTACCAGTCAGTGTCGACTACCATGAACTGCTATCGATAATTAGATTTAAACATTCATTAACGATATTTTTGGTACCATTAGAGTCCTCATCCCCGTAGCTACTGTTCACTGTAAATCACTAGTCAAAATTTTGGGATTCATAGCTTTAACCATAGATCTATGGCGAAATAAAGCTCTGTTGTTGGTAATACTTTGCATAGATCTAATAATAAAAATTCCAACGGCACTAGAATAAACTTCAACAAACATAAAACTGGCAGCCAAGTGCAATCCTTACTATGGTCGAATGTGGCTTTTGTTAATCATATATTTTTAATTTAATAATTAATGAAAACAATAAAAAAAATTATTTAATGAAAGTTAATATGATGAAAAAAATGAAATCTAACGCTATGCTACATTAATTTAAAAGTTAATGCAATGTAAGTGATCCTCTAAATATTGGATAACATTATTTTAATGAGGAATAGTATTCTAATACTATACAATGCAGTGCTGCAAACATGTTCCACGTGTATAACGTTGATTAATTTCTCTTTAGCTTCTAACGTTAGGGTTCATTGTTTAGTTAGTCCTTGAATGAGATTTTTTTAAAAATATATATATATTATTAATTTACCAAATTTATTAAATTAATTTATTTTTCCTAGTTGGAATCATAAAAAATTATTATATGATAGAAATTATTAATTTATGAAAGTTATACTGTAACCTTTTTGTTGAAATTAGTTTGTGAAAAAATTGGCAGCATAGGAGTTTTATTTTCATAAATTATTATTTAATGCGATGTAAGGGATCCTCCAAATATTGGATAACATTATTATAATGAGGAATAGTATTCTAATACTATACAATACGGTGTTGCAAACATGCTCTATACGTATAACATTGATTAATTACTCTTTAGCTTCTAAAGTTAGGGTTCATTGTTTAGTTAGTCCTTGAATGAGATTTTAAAAAACTTATCTTTAAAAAAATTATCTTATTAATTTATGAAATTTATTAAATTAGTTTATTTGCCCAAGTTGGAATCATAAAAATTTATTATATGATAGAAATTATTAATTTATTTAGAATTAATTTATGCAAGTTATGTTGTAACCTTTTAAGAGTAAACAGAAATTTTTTTGATATAATTTTAAAATTCAAACAATCTATATATCTATATATCTATATAAAGTTAGGACTTGAGGAGGTGATGTGACATCACCATTTCTCATCATTTCATATTCTCTATTATCTAATAAATTGGTTGAAATTAAAAAATAATTACATTACAAAATATTAAAATAGAAAATAATTATTAGATTATAAATGATTACATGTCTTTTTCTCTTTCTATTTAAATTCAACAATATGTAACCATTAATAATAATTAATTATAAGTCTTGAAATATTCATTTATTTTATTATGCCAACAATTATAGAAAATAATTATTAGATTATAAATGATTACATGTCTTTTTCTCTTTCTATTTAAATTCAACAATATGTAACCATTAATAATAATTAATTATAAGTCTTGAAATATTCATTTATTTTATTATGCCAACAATTAAATTTTAGTGGCTTAAAATACATCAATTAATTAATATAGGAATGAAGGTTCTTTCATCTTCCCTCAACAATGCCATTAGAGCCCAATTTTAATGTCATAATCTCATATTTAATTATTCAATCTTTTGTTTAGTGCCTTTTGGCTTTTTCAAAGTCCATAAATATTAAATATTTAAGATTTGTGGCATCATTATTTCTCTTTTTTTTTTATTCTCTATTATCTAATATATTGGTTGAGATTAAAAAATAATTACATTACAAAATATTAAAAATCTATATCTATCTATCTATATCTATATATATATATAAAGTTGGGACTTGAGGTGATGTAAGATCACTATTTTCATCTTCAGATATTCTCTATTATCTAATAAATAATAAATTTTCTTTTAGATTTAGCTTTTCATCTTCTCATAATTAATTTGATTGTTATTACAATAACAATTATGTAAGATTTTAATGAAGATATTCTTCAGAATGAACATCCGAATTTAATTTATTAAAATAAATGTAGATGCTCATAACATATATCTCTTACCTCCCCACTATCATTAAAGAACCTTTTTTCCCTATAACTCTCTCACTATCTCACAAGAAATTATGATCCATAATTTTCATTAATTTCATAGAGTGATTATGTAACTATAAAAGGAGCTATCTTTTGACACAATTAGAATGAATAAAATCACTCTATAATATATTCTCACATTTTATTCTTTATCTTGCGTTGTTTATTTATTTATATTGCTGGCTAATAACTTTTTTTATTTTTTATAAAGTTACCTCATCTTTAAAAAAAATCAATTCATATTTTTTTATCAATTTCATCAAGTGTAAAGTAAAAAAAAAATATTAAATTCTTTTTTCAAAGCCGCGTGAAACGCGGTTCTATTTTCTAGTTTTAATATATAATAGATGAAAAATGGAGAAGTAAAAAACAAACATATGATAAGAACGTTTACATTTGGAATAATTTAAAAATATATTTAAATTGAGTTTTATCTTAAGAGACTAAAACAAGATTTACCAATATATTTGTGTAATGTTCTCCAAATGTTCGCAACTACAACTTACCATTCCCATGCAGTTATGCAAACCAATTTTCAACTACAACTGTGGGCCAATTGTTTAAATTCAATGGTCTTTGAATTCACTGGCAAAATACAAAGTGGAAATCTTCAATGTGGATTAATTTGCTATTAATTAATAAAAATGGTCATCTTGTAGAAATATCTCATGTTAGAGAACGCAATCTACACAAAAATGGGTTGTTTTAGAGATTGAATTATGATAAATAAATAAATAAATGGAAATAAATAAAGAAAGAAAAGGAAGAACAAAGTTCTACCCACAATGATTGATAGGAATTTGTCCTGAATTTGCAAGAAATCCCAAGTTTCCGAAAATTCAATCCTACAGGTGTGAATGCGATACAACAAAGAATACTATTCACTGTTACAATGACGAACCACCTCTTTCTTCACGTGTAAGAAATTAGAGAGTTAATTTTGCAAGTGATCTTCCTTTTGAGCGAAGCTTCTTATTTCTTCTATTATCCACTCAATCTCTGTCTTGCGAGACAACTTCCCTTGGATCAAATTCACTTACATTGTCGGAATCTGTTTCAATGACCAAAGGTGACAGACCTGTATCCATAGCGAGGTGTAGGGTTGGCAGAATCCCAACCCATTCGGAATGGTACAAAATTTTATCCCAGTTTAATATTAAGGTCAAGGAATCAATTCCTTTTTAGATTCAAAATTCGGGACACGATTCGGGACCATTGAAAATTCCGATCGGGATTATTCCGAATTAAGCAAAATCTAAGTTTTTAGAAATGATGATAAGTTGGTTTAATATTTAATAAATCACGTGTATCTGACACGTCTGACTGATATATAATATAAATGCTTACATGTTTTTTTTTTATATATAAGTACATGCGACTAACTATTTCGTACAAAAATAAGTATGACAAAATCGTTTTTATATTTAAGAAAATATGACTCCTCCTTTTATATATAAATATGTATGATTAGTCATGCAATTATATTCCTAAAAATCACATTTCAAACATATATAATATTCTACGACTTTCCATACAACTTACTTGTCAAAACGACTTGTCATACGTTATGATTCTACAAAAAAACGACTTGTCATGATTTGTCATACAATGTTGACAAAATGACATGTCATACTTCCTGGTTGTATAAACGACGTGTCGAACATTTGTTTTACAGTACATGATTTGTTATACTCTATGTTTTGACAAAACGACTTGTACTACAAATCAAAACAACTTGTTACACAATATTATCAAAATGACTTATCAAACATCTGTATTATTTTCTACGACTAGTCATTATGTGATTGTTCAAAAACGACATTTCAGACATGCATATTATCTTCTACGACATGTCATATGTAATATATGTCAAAACTAGGGATGTCAATGGATTGGATTTGATCCAAGATCCACGTGATCCAAATCCAATCGGATTGGATTTGGATCGATTTAAAATGGATTTGGATCGGATTTGGATATCGATATGCGGATCTAAGACGGATCTGGAGCAGATCTGAATCTATCTTAATATCTAAATCCATATCCATATCCAATCATCTTCTAATTTAATTTTATTTTAAAAGTTTCTTAACAATTGTGGAATTATAATGATAATAAATTTTATTCATAGCATATTAGTAGTATTTACCATGCATTTAAACTCTTAAAACTTAAAGGTTAGTTTTGTAAATTTAAAAGTCAACCAGCCCCAGAGCAAATACATGCAATATTCAAATTGTAAGCCAAGTAATATAACCTGACAATTTATTTATTATATTGGCCAAATAATTTTTAAGAAATATAGTTATTCATATATTTAGTCAAATATGGTCATAATAAAAATAATAAAAGACTGAATATAAATCATATTTAATTTATATGTCATTATCTAATGTTGTAGGAATGGTGGTAGGTGTATCGTGGATATTAGAATGATGAAGGAGACAATAGAATATTAGATTGATCTTACTCCTGCAATTACTTCTGAATGATATTTTATTATCTTTCTTATTTGTTGTTTTGGTGTAAAAGTATAAGCTATAATATTTATTATATTTTTGAGAAAAATTATATAATTTATTTGTTATCGATACATTTTAGCCCTCAATTTTCAATCTAAAAAATTATTACTTTTTTTATTACTGAATTTTAGAATTCATGACGGATCTAAAGCAGATTTGGATTTTAATTTTTTTTTTTGGATTTGGAGCAAATATAGATATTTATTTCTTTTTTGGATCTGGATATGGAGCGAAAAATATGGATTCATGACGGATCTGGAGCAGATACGGATCTTGATTTTTATTATGGATTTGGATCTGGAGCAGAGTAGATCCAACCAATATCTGCTCCATTGTCATCCCTAGTCAAAACGACTTGTCATACGTAATACTATCAAAACGATTTGTCATTCATGTTTATCATCAAAACGAGTTGTCATTCACTTATGTAGTCACCAAACGACTTGTCATATATGTTAGTAAAACGTCTTGTCATACGTCTCATGACGGGGAACGACAAACCCAACGACTTGTTGTGCACTGTATTTATTAAACGACATTTCAAACATCTATATTATGAATAAGACAACGTGTCACACTATTATTGGTCAAAATAACTTGTCCTACAGTACAGTGTCGAAATGACTAGTCATGCATGTTGATTATCTGCGTTAACGACTTGTCTTAAAACTATATCATTCTAAACGACTTGTCATATGATATGTACAAAAATGACTTGTCATAGGTAAGATACTTTAAAACTATTTGTTAGACAAATATTGCCTAATTGAGTTGTCATACATCTACATTCTCTTTGAAACGACTTGTCATATGATGATTTGACAAATGTACTATTACTATTGAAACGTATACGTATAGATTTTGTTAAAATGATATTGTTTCGATATATATAGGTGGCAAGAAAACCCGCCCGGGCCGGATTCGGACCGAACCCAGCTCATACGATCCGGGTTTTATTTGGCCCGTATTAATAAAGAAAACGGTCCCGACTATTGAAAATCTATGCATGGATCATTCCATGCACAGGTCCGGGCATAAGCCCAAAAACCCGGAACCCAGATCCGTGTCTGGCTAAATTTTTTTAATTTTAAAAAATAAAATAAAAAATATAAATATTGCATTACCCATTTACAAACCCTAGAACTCTCATAAACACACACTCACAAAGCCACCACTCCTTCAACTTCAACTCTCCAGGTCAACTCCTTCATCTTCAACTCTCCAAGCCAACGCCCAACAACCATAACCCTCACTCCTCTTCAAACACAAAGAAACCCTAAATCCCAATCCAAGGACAAATTAATAGAAATATTTTCTTATTCTTATTCTCCTTTTTTTTATTTTTGCCCTTTTTCCCATTTCTTGGATCTCACCTATGATCCTCCACAACCCACCGTGCACAACACCTCCACATCACAACCATGTTTGTGCAGCAGCCATCTTGTCAGTTTGTTCTTAGTTGTTTGATATTTTGGAATTTTCATATATTATATTGGTAGTTGGTATTTTACTTATCAATGTAATTATTATACTGCTTAATTTAAGTTTTTGATGGAGAATGAAATGAACGAATTTAGGAAGAGATTGAATGAATTTAAGTAGTAGATTAAAATAATTTTTATTTGTCATTAATTTAAAATTTAATTTGTGTTGATTTTTTTTTTAAATTCACTCGTTCGAGCAACAAAAGCCCGAATAAAAAACCTGTGCCCGGAGGGTGCCGGGTTTAACCTGGACTGTATGCCAGGCACAAACCTGAGTTCGGGCATTTGTTAAACCAATCCGAGCTGGTCCCGGGCAGAGCCAAACCCGATCCGGACCCAGTGTTTTGCCATCCCTAATATATATGTATAACAAGTATTGTATATGGCAAGTCATTTTGATCTATAACATGTATGACATGTCGTTTTTTAATATATTATACATGTATGGCACATCTTAAATGATACACATGACACGTCATTTTGTGGTATGACAAGCCAATATATAAATTGGTATGACAAATTGTTGGTTAGTATATATAACACACATCAACATCACCGACGACAACAACAACAACAACAATAATAAGCTCATCATCATCATCATTTTTGCAAAGTGCTCTTATCAACAATAACGCCCATGTCTATGGTCGACAATGCCTCAAAGTAGAAAGGTCGCCATTAATGTAGAAGGCTTTCACATATGAAAAATATACGCGAAGGTGCCCCTAGGGGCTTGTTTAAGTGGTTTCAAACAACTTTCTTTAGGCCACGAGTTCAAATTTTAGGAAAAGTAAAAGGTTAAAAAATTAATTTGAACTTTTCGTCTTTCTTATCATTTAGTATCATTTAATATAAGAGTGACGCTATTGGCACCCCTCTATGTCTCATATGATGATATGAAATCTTCTTATTTTGTATTTATAAATTTATCCTTTATATTTAATTATATTAAAAATAAAACTTATCTAATTAAACCTACCTGTGTTTTCCTAATTTTTCTCCATTATAAACTCATTAAATCTATAAAATTTGAAAAAACAATCAATTGTCATAGAATAAGAATTTCATCTAAATATAAACTAAGGTTTTGTAGGAAAGATAATTTTGTAATGTTTGTTTACTTAGGCCAAGTTTTTCTTTCAAATTCGCATGTATGTCTTTATATATATATATATGGTTACTACCTATTAAGAAACACAAAGAGAGATTGAGAAAAAAATAAAAAATTTAAGAATACCATAATCAAGGAGAAATGGAAAGTGGTTTGAAATATGAGAAGGGTGGAGGAAGCACCTAACATAAACTTTTTTTTTTTTTAAGTATTGACGCATGAGTTTATTAAAAAAGTACAACAAATTAATGAAGGTTATTTTAGGAATTAATGAGAATATACACACAAAAAAAAGGTTTGAAAAGAATGTTAGAGGTGTGCCAATAGTTTGTCTAACTCTTAATACAAATACACACACAAAAACGGGTGCTGTTTCAAATGCCAATCTTATGGAGCCTTGAATACACCACATTTTTTTAACCACCTGAAAACTTGCCAGCAAAGCAGAACAATATAAGCTAGTTAATAAGACATGATATTTCTGAAAGCAGATCTATTGATCAGCTGGACCATCTCATGTTCCATGTTGAGCAATGAATGCTGCTTAAGGCTGAAAAGGAAAGAAAATGGGAAAGAAAAAATAATAAAACAAAATCTTCGCAGCCGTCGAGATTAAATAACATCCATGTCCTTATAACATAGAGATAAGAGAGAAAAAGCAAACCTCTGCTTTTCAAAGAAAAGATTGATGATTTCCTAGTTGGGTTGCAAATGAATGATGTGAATATAAATTTCAGTACAAAATAATCAATCAATCAATCAAGTTTAAGAACAGAATTATCTTAACATACTTCCCAAATTCCAGTCCTCAGAAACCAAATATAAACTATCCTAGAGCTTAGGAGCTGATAACATACTACAATATGTTTTGGAGACAAACAGAGACAATACAATAAGAGAAAAACAGTAGGCTCTTGCACAAACATGAGATCTCAGATCCAAATGATTATGGCTTTAACCTAACTCAAGCAAGATTTTGAGATTACCGGTACATGATGAAATGTAAAACTATAATTTCTTCCCGCACTCCATGTTGTCTCGTCCTAGCAAGCAGATCAAAGCCAAGATGTCTCCAAGCCATGGAAATGTAAGTTCTAGAAAGAGGAGAAACTATTTTTTACCACCTGGATTTTCCTTCGAAGCTGCAGATTATGCAGAGCAGCATCCAGTCTTTTTCACAGCCGATACATCATCTTTAGTACCAATATTAATAGTTTGACCCTTGGGCAAGGCTGCTGGGTCATCACCTACATCAAGAGCCTTCCTGCTAACAACTCGATATATCTGAGTGAGCACTTCGGTGAAGGCATTTTCAACATTCAACGACTCTAGGGCAGAGGTTTCCATGAAGAAAGTGTTCTCTTTCTCAGCGAACGACTGAGCATCCTCAGTTGAAACAGCACGCAAGTGACGCAAATCAGCCTTGTTACCCACAAGCATTATCACAATGTTTGAGTCAGTGTGATCCCGAAGCTCTTTCAACCATCTCTCAACATTCTCAAAAGTAACATGTCGGGTGACATCATAGACAAGCAAGGCACCAACAGCTCCCCGGTAGTACGCACTTGTGATAGCACGATATCTGAATAAAAAATACATAAAACGATACTACAATTGACATCTATCTTTCTCCTTGTGAACAGAATCAGCCAAATAAACACCAAAAGAAGGTCATATCTGAACGTAAATGAAGTAATCAAACTCAAACATAGTTTCAAATATACTCAAGACACCAAACCCCAACAAGGTCAAATTTGCATGTGAAACTAAAATATCACTTTCGTTATGTTCCACAAAACTCATAGATTTGCTGATAGGGAATTAGATCTCAAAAACAAGATTTTATTGTAAATGCAATGTAAAACCAAATTCAATCAGTTGATAAATCAAACATGTGGCAGGCAAGCCGTTGACCAATCCCAAGGTCGCAGCAAAATCAATGGCATTCAGATCTCAGATAAACAGATCGGTGAAATGAAAATGGTTACCGTTCTTGGCCGGCGGTGTCCCAAATCTGAGCCTTGACGACCTTGTCGTCGACGCGAATGCTGCGAGTGGCGAATTCGACGCCGATGGTGGATTTGGATTCGAGGCTGAATTCGTTCTTGGTGAATCGAGATAACAGATTTGATTTCCCAACTCCTGAATCTCCAATTAACACCACCTTGAACAAGTAATCGTAGTCGTCGTCAGCTCTGTATGCTCCCATTTTTTTTTTAATTTCTTTCTTCTTTTTTTTTCCCCTCCTCTCTTATTGAATTGTGTATTATGCAATTAACGCAATAGAGAGAGAGAGATAAGTGTGAGTGTGTGTGCAAGACAGGTGAGGTGAAGTTGATGATGGGAACAGATCAAGAAAATCTAAGGCTTTCGCTATTCTTCTTCTTCTTGTTTGAGTGATGTTATTAACATTGCCTTTTAAGAGGGGTGGTGTAAGAGAGGGACGGGAGAAAGGCTTTCACTTTTCAATGCTTTTTTGAGATTAACTACTAATTACGATCCCCCCCCCCCCCCAGCTGGTTATAACTAATTAATTATTATTATCTTATTTCTTTCCTTTAGTTTCTAATTTGAATTTATTTATTTATTTATTTTTTGACGGTAATGGGAAAATATGATGATACTTTTCTCGGCATCCTTTGCAAAACTTGTTCAAACAAAGTGATAACGTGTGGTACCTTTTTCTCTAATTCAAAATTCAATTTGAAATTGTTTCAAAATTTTCGATTCCAACGGCCGGGTCTTACCGAAAATATATCAAAAGATGAACGTTTAAAGAGATTTCATTTTCATCTCAAAGTAATACGTCATTCATCGTATGCTGGCTCTTGAAAATTATGACGTTAGATTACTCGCAAAAGCTGAATCTGTAATCCAAACTAGAAAGGTGCAGTCGACGTGTCTGCAACCACATTTTGAATCCGTCTGCTTTTCATTTCATACTTGATTAAGTTGAAGCCGTGTACGAGAGTTGATATGGAAACTTGCTTGGCTTGTCTTATGACCGTTTCCCCAGAACATTTTCTCGGCATCTTCTTATCAAAACTTCCGCAACTCTTCTTACAATCTCTGTCGCAATTTTAAAATTAATAACAAAATTCATACCCAAATATTTAAAAATGGTCAACCAATGAACAATGCTTGCAACGCAAACTATTCATACAAGCTAGTACGTGTATAAATACATATAGTATCGAGCCTTGCGTGTCCACAACCAAGGGCTTTCTGATTACCATAGGGAAAAAAGACCAAAGCCTTTGGGTATTGATGCCAAAACAATAATTTCTAGTGGCAGACTTGCAATTACCGTTTCCTACCTCCTTATTTTCACTACTGTTGTTGCTATTTTCTTTTTACATTTACTATAATTGCTTATCTGGATTCTGGATTCAAATGATAACTATAATTTGGTTTACAAATTCAGTAAGATTACTATAATTTGGTTACAAATTAAATAAGATTACAAAATTGTGTCAAGGACAGAGGCTCACTCCTTCGGCCTTTTGCTCATGGTTTTGCGCTTATTAACATCCAGGTATCTCTTCCTCAATCTAATGGCCTTCGGTGTAACCTGCAAAAACAGCATAAAATGACATTGGACAAGCAAAGTAATACTTAGATCAGATGCATAATTAAAAATTTAGCTCAAAAAAATGGTAAGGGTGAACCACAAAACAACTTGAAGCGATGAATAATGTAAAACAGTAGTGGATGGTCATAACTCTAAGAAAAATTAGAAATCCGCAATTGTGTGAATGGTCTAGCACGTAAGAGACATACAAAACAGTGCTGGGATTGTTACGGAAAAAAAAAAATGGTTGTTAAAAGCTACCGCATAATTAGGAGTTTTGAGATGGATATTTCTTACAGAAAAAACAACAGAAATGAACTTTCCAGTGTATTAGATAAACTAATATTTGAGACTGCATCCAAAAACATTTTTTTCCCCTTTCTTGTCACCATAAAAACATAGTACATTGAATGAAATGCACTTTTTGTAGTCAATTTTCAGATACAAAGAGTAATAGCTAGATAAAAATATCATAGAGGTCACAGTTTGTACAAAGAATCATAGATAAATTCCACTCATATTAATCTCAAATGCTGTAAAATATTAAGTACAACTTGCCTCAATAAGTTTACATCAGAAGCTACATAACCCATGGCCTCTTCAAGGCCATCTGCATTACCTAAAAAATGAAGACTGTTATGTAGGGTGATTGAAAATGAATAGTCACAATATTGGTATGGCCACAATATCCCCTAACTGGGTTCACTAACAACTAAGGCATTACAAAACAAGATGGATCTACAACCATTTGTTTTTGTTTCTTATCTAATTTTTATATTTTCTATTTTCATTTTCATAAAAGGCAGATTGTATTAACAGAAGGTGAACACCATTGATGAACGCTAAAACACTTTGGGAGTTTATATCATTCTAGAGTAAATTGCATAAGAACCCAATATCCACAGAAAGAGAGGAGCGGAAAAACCACTCAAGAGTGAAAATTCATGTAAATGTAACTGAGGACATAAAAACAAACAACTGAATAGCACACTGGACTGCAAAGTGCATACGAGGCAAGGAGAGTTAGTTTCAATGCCTCTTTCATCCTTGCCAGCAGCTCTAACATTAGAAAGTTCCTTAGTCTGAACTGGGTTAACTGTAAAATAATATGACAGCTGAAATGTCAGTCACCTACAACAAACAAATGGACAATATGATAGGCAAGATTATTCTTACATCAAGATCTGTATCTCGTGAATGTTCACTCAATAATCATGCCATCATAAGTCTGCATACAAATGGATAACAGTTAGCAGAAATTCAAACAAAACCAGATATATGTGCTCAGTTGCTAAGACAAGTATCTCCAATTCCTTGAAAAGAAATAACCTCTTCACAAAACTATAGACTATTGTTATTCTGAACTTAACATGTTAACCACATTTGTAACTCCAAACCACATAGGTAAATCTGTTGCACCACCCTTAACTCTTCTCCTTACCAGAGATTAGGAAACAAGGAGTTCTGAACATACTCGAAAGCAAAGTGAAACACATCAATCTAACAGGTGTCAGAAGTGATTAATAATGACTGCACAAAGAGTTGTTAAAATTGTCTCAAATGACTCTAAACAATTCAGTGTCTCCTTACAGGCATATAACAGAGGAATCAAAGGACTTGTAGATGGATTATATCTATTCAAATCTAAAGTGTAAGATAGAAGTCAATCCATCCTATCCGGTAAATATTGTAAATCCACCATATATAAGTAACAAAAACAATAGATAAGTAGAGAAACAAACATAAAGAAATAGTACTGGTTAAGTTAAAAACAACCTCTGTCCCAGGAGGCACAAAGAGAATTCCACGAGGTTCTAAACTCATCAATGCATGAGCTGTGATAGAATCTAAAACCCATTGATACCTGTTCAATTAAGTAAACAAAGATGACATCAGGTGCTTTAAAAGCACAGTCCAAGTTCAAAAGGTACTTCAATTAACAGAGCATACAATACATAATGGATGGGATGCCCTAACTTCTTTTTTACTAAAATGAGATACAATTTTTCATCTATTGATCCCATGCAATCCAGTGGTTGATACTAATTGTCAAAAGTTAGTTATTTAATGTTGCACAACTATCAACCCTCTTTACCAGTGGATTGCATGGATAGATGACTCAAAATTTGTGTCAACATTTAGATTAAAAAATTTAAGATGATATATATTACCCATAAATCCCATCCATAACGAAATATATCTTACCAACATATTTTTTCAAAGCACTAAATAATTTTGGAAAAAATATAGCAACAACTAAATGTCTCAGTACATACAAAAGCAATAATCTTGGTAAAAGTTATTGAAAAAGAAAACAAATCCTTTCAGCTCTTAATAATTGGTACATATAGGAAACTGAAGCCAATCTTATAAAATTTAGCAGACGGATCTCCACCATTTATGGCGTCAATGATTTGTGCCTCATATCATTCCCTTTTACATGCATTCAGAACCATTATTTGCAGATTCTTTCTGATGAAAGACACTCTTATAAAATAGGGGATCACCTCCCACTCACTGTGAACATTCTCTTTGAGTTTTGTGTGTGTTAAATTCAGATGAGACCATTTTACACTGATCTGTATCACACAAAGCACCTTAATATTAACTTAAAATATGATCAACTTCATACATCTGTAGTAAAGCATATTATATGACACAGATTGCGCATTTACCTGTTACAACAGAAATTGGGGTATTTCCTATTCAGTTATAAAATCATTTGGTTCTATTTACACAGGTATAAAAGTGAAAGAAAAACTAAATTATGGTAAAAAGTTATCACTATACAGACAAAAATTAAATAAACATACCAATACTCCTTTTCTAACATTTCCAAGAAGCCCTCGATGTTTTTCATATTCTGCCACAAGATGATTAATATGAGTGAGACAACAATTCCAAAAAAGGAAATAAATTAAACTATGAACAAGTACAATATAGAAACAAATGATGAAAATCAAGGTTATTGGAATAGAAAACCATTATCCCTGTTGACCTATTATGACACAGTACCATATATGGAAAAGCAACCAAAAGGTATCTAAAACATAAGTCCATACTGCAGGAAAGCACGATGTATGAATCCAGTTCCACGTAGTGTCACTGAACGAACACTTCTGTAACCAACCAGGCCCCTGAAGAATACACAACAGAAAGTCAAATATGCTTTATTCAAGCAAACACCTCAGATTTGAAAAACAAAGTCCACAACCCTCGAAGCAACATTCATGACAGGTATAGTAAAGTAGCAGTTACCAGATTCCCAGCAACACATAACCGAAAATCATATATCAAAGGCAAGTATTAATCCTACAATTTATTGAAGCTTATACTCTTACCTGTTTGAGGATTTTGACACTCATCCGAAAAGCCAAAAACCAGAGTATGCAAAAATAAATGAAATTAGGTATGCGATAATGTAGCTTTGTTTCTGCTAAATTTTCTTTGTCTTAACTTCATTATTCTTATTTAACAGATGATTTTGAACTACCAATGCCTCCCAATAACTATTGAGCTAAAGATTTGGCCTTCATTTCATCTTTTAATATCCTTAGTTAGAACCACTGTAAGTATCTAAAGGAGTCTCGAATTTCTCCTTATTATTAGCCTTAACATCTTGCTGGGTTGTTAAAAGACATTTTTAACTAACGCTGAAGTTGAGATTTAAGCAATAACCTGATGGACGTTAAGTGATAGTTTAGTCCTGCCAGCAATCTCCAGGGACAGGACCCATGTCCAACCTCAGCTTTCCTGTGAGAGAGTCATAACCAACCCCACATGTTCCTCGCTAACCCAAAACAAAAATATTAATGAAGAAAGGTACCAAA
Organism: Citrus cavaleriei; assembly: GCA_030448925.1. Taxonomy (NCBI): domain Eukaryota; kingdom Viridiplantae; phylum Streptophyta; class Magnoliopsida; order Sapindales; family Rutaceae; genus Citrus; species Citrus cavaleriei. Next base: position 8,996 of record JAUJEN010000459.1, on the reverse strand, counting down.
TAAGGAAAGAAGTTAATTACGTATGCCTGAAATTCTACCGATAGTCACTTTTCAATTGGCTCGCGGCTTTCATTAATCATTCTCGTTTTTATACCGATGTAAGACAGGAGATATTATGATAAATTGCTTAATAAACAAATGCAACAAGAATAAAAGATTGACCAAACATCAACAGAGAGAGACCTCAAAAATATATAAAAGTAGACTTTAAGTATCATTTAGAGAGGAAAAATTACACATAAAGAAAGTACTCCAGCATTTTAATTGGCAAATCACTTCAGCTCATTATCTATGATCTTTAAAATATAAACTTTCTGATTTTTAATACAAAGAATAGAAACACAACACCTAAGAACAGAGGTTCCTGATAGTACATCAAGAAAAACAATATGTTTCTCATTACAGCTTGCAATAGGATCAGCCTGAGACCTAGACAACCAGGAGTAATTATCATTGGATACGATCAATGAGTATAAGACTACTAACAAATAGAAACAAAGAACAGCCAAAAGAGAAATCAAGGAATCACACATCCTCAGGAACAACTATTCCAAAGGTCACATGCCACAAATGTTTAATGAACCATAAGTTTCTTTCTGATATTTCAAATCAATACTAAACTTCTTAAGAAAGTTTCAGAAGCCCGATATCTCCAGAATATAGACTTATGCTCCTTTATGCAACGCAATAATTATCATATCATGAATATGAAATAATAATGGACAAAACTAGTGCCTCATTCAAGGCGCAGAGAACTACATAATCCTTAGGTGGTGATACAAGTCAAATCCTTCACCATATTCTCGATTAATATACCTATTAGTTTAATAGCACAAAGAATGAATAAAAGTCCAGGTACAGAATGCCATTCCACATCTATCTTTAAGAGATACCCCTGCATATGTTTTCAGGGTAAAAGGAAAAAATATTAGGGGATACATACCAGTTGAAGTTCTCTCCCCTGAACCTCATAAGCCAGCCATGTCTGAATTATTTATTGCAAGGTTTGTCACTGACACAGTCAGCACCAATCTTTCCTCCAGTCAATACAATTATAGACAAATGTTCAATCACCTTAGAGAAAGCAAAATAATCATATCCTGAAAGCATTCCTGTAGTATGAAAGCAACACGCACTGCATAGAACCTCCAATAAAGAATTTCCCTTTATTAAAAATAAAATATAAAATAAAATAAAAAGTACTTAGTACATGAAGGGTTTGCAGTATTCACCAGAATTATTGGTAGAGCCTGTACTGCAAACCTTTATAAATCAATTGGTAAGCACAACTATAGTAAATAAAACTTTAAACTCCAACAGTTAATGGTCAAATGCAAAAATCCACCCTTGGCTTAACTTAGGAACTGAAAATTTTAAGATACAAAATGTTTTATCACTTCCAAAAATCAAAATTTCATTTTTCATCGCAATGTGTTCAACTTAGATGAAATCAATCATGTCAGGCCTCAAGTCCTCAATATAAACAAACAGCACCACTCAAAAGGTATAAGAGCCAGCAACCTGCACATGTGGTCAGACTTAATCCACAGTTGTGTCAAACAGTTTAAATACACCATGGATGCAAGTTGGTAAAAAAAAAAACATGAGGCTGTCATACAGAAATGCAAGTTGGAACAGCTATGGAAACCAGGAAACTGAAGTAACATAGCACCGCAAGCATGCACACACATATTGCTGGCCTCACAAATTTCAACATAAAGTTAGGGACTCTACATGAAAGTGCCTCATCACCATCAGCCAATGGAGAGTCATTGGACACCAAAAAGTCATGGAAATGGCTGGGGGTCCAACTCAATGGTTGGTAATGCAGTTGTATCCAGCTATCATTGATAAACTAACTTAGAGATATAACCAAGCTCTAAAATATCTATAAACATGATGATTCAAAAGAGTTATCAAATATCACAGTAAGATTGGTGATTAACCTTCATTGTAAAGCAGTAACTTAAACTTGAGGAAAAAATAACCACCATTTTCATGCATAAAACAACTACGCTTGTTAGGGAAAATTCCCATCAGAAGGCAAACGACTCAGCACCAGCTTCCACATGATGGAATAATACTTTTTTATACACTAAATGCTGATTTTCAGTTTCAAAGAAGCAAAGATTTACTTCAATAAAACACAGTAATCTAATCCGCTAAACAGAAAATAAATAACCATCAGCAATTTTGGCCATATGATTACATGAAGAAAAAACTAAGCGCCGCAAATAACATCAATATGTAAACCACTAATCAAGTACCCCAGTATTGTTACTGTATGGCCTATTGATGGTTTTTGTCATGCCTGCTATTATACACGTCACCCTCCAGCACTATCATCTTAGAACCATGCCCAATTTCTATTAGCTTTGTAACCTACAAAAACTCAATAGCATCAATCTGACCTGTACAATAATAACACTGTTGCAGAAGGTCACTAAATATCAGAAGAAAGAAAAATTAACGATTAAACCCTGAATATTGAAACAATAGTTAAAAGCAAATTAAGGGTGAAGCTATAATAAATTAACTAAACTAAGCAAAGATAGAACAACAAACCTTTCCTTCTTCAATCTTCTCAGTCCCAGAATCAGTGATTCGTAGGGTCCATGTACTTTGTCACCAACAACAACACCAGAAGAAACACGACCGTCAATACCGCCCAAGATGCTGAAAGTTTCCATCATTAGAACCTGAAAGCCACTATCACTATTTTCATCAAATATCCCAATGAAGGAGTAAAAACTGTGTGCCCGCTTTCCCACCACCCCCCCCCAAAAGTGGCAACACATGAGCACGCCAGATGCATTATCAACTACATTTCGGTAATTTAATGAACTCATCAGCATTGTATACCAACCAGCATTTGAAAAGGTGCTGTACTGTTTTGGGTGGGGGGAACATGTCTATGATGGCGATCGCTAATACATGATATTCCTCAACATCAGATGGATCTGGTAAATGTGGAAGATGCCCATCCTCTTAGCAGAAGCATGCCAGAACTGGAAAATCTAGCTACTGCCTAAACAGAAGAAAATAAATCAAAATTATTAAATATCCCTTTTTTTCTAATTCTACTAATGTCTTAGCCAAAACAAGTTAAGTCAGTTGACTATAAAGTTTTTTTATACATTTCACCTGTAGCACCGAGACGGTAAAAAGATCAAACAATCAGCTTCAACCATCACATTCTCCTGAAACTGCATACGTAAGCCAACCACATAAGGACAACCTAAACTAAAGAAAAATGTCACAGTTATATATTCGCCACAAGGAAAGTATGCCAGTAACTGCAACTTATTTGCTAATACTGAACCTATAATATATAATTATAACCAATTTTCTCAGCCTAGTTCAGGTTATTCATGCCTAATTTATCTCAATAGTTGGTAAGATTCCAGTCCACAAGACCGCATCTTCTCCATCAGAAATGTATCTGAAAGATATTCAGCATGATGATGCCATCCAAATCTACAGTTTAAAGAAAATGCAAGCACAGAGGAGAGGGCATAGGATATCATTATTTTTATGTTTGTCTAGGCATCACCCAAACAAATTGCAGTTTCATGGAAAGCCAATTTCATAAATAAATATATAAATAAGTGAGTATATTGTTCATACCAGCAGGTCTGTCATCCTTTTGTTTAAAAGAAGTATAGATGACATACTACAAGCCTTGGCAAGGGACAAACGTCTGTGCAAGGACCTTCACCAGCATCTACAACTAAAATTGCTCCTTTCAACCATGCCAACAACTCGTACCAACCTATTTCATCCAAAATAAAAGTCAAGCATAGATCAACCATCAAATAATTGGAAATGCTAAATCACATACCAGGGTTACAAAAAAGGGATCTCTAGCAAAGCCCATTAATCACTTAACCCTACTACTAGATCTCTTCCAATGTCTCTTTCATCACACACTAGCTAATACTTTTTCCATCAAATTAATGTGTTACTTTCTTCCACATAGTATCGATTCTTTCAATAACTTAATGATTTTTCTTCTTCACATAAAACACATCCGTTACAGTAATGAATGAAGCCCTCCAGCATCATCTTAGACCTGACTCGCCAATTGATGATATTAACCTGACTACTAATATAAGCAGTTCAAAACACCAAGCTGTGACTTATATTATCAACTGTCCACATCATATTTGAATTTCTTCTGCTCAGATTGCATTTCATTACATAAAATTAGTATACTTAATAAAGAAAAAAAGCATACTACCACCAAAATCAGCATGTCCAGGCGTATCAACCATGTTCAGCCTATTTTTCCTCCAAGATATCCCCGTAACCTGCATATAATTTCAAAACAGAACATATGCCAAGATACCTAAATACTACAGCACTTCAATTGATATATTTCACTATCAACAATACTGGCTGTCGTTTCAGTGTGGAAGCGCTAAACGAATGACAGAAACCGAACCTAGAGGCGATAGTGATACCGTCAGTGCCGCTGCCGGCTGGAGTCCAGCGGCGCGTTGTGAGGATATCAGCACCGCATTCGGCGTAAGATGGTCCATGAGCGTGGTCTTGCCGTGGTCGACGAGCGGGGCGACCGCCAATGTTGCGGGAGCCGGCTAGTCCAGCGTCGAATTCCGAGATACGGCGGCGGCGGCGGCGGCATTGGCGGCTGTGGATAAGGCGCAGACGAGAGGTAGGGATTGATGAAGTGATGATGCTGACGGCGAGGATAGCGATTCGCTCGTGGACCAAAGAGAACGGAGAGTATTGGACCGGCCATTTCGTGAAGAAATGGCGAAGAGATTAAAAGTTAATTTGTTCAGTTGGTGATCGATTTTGATTACCCCTTGGTTGCCAAGTTTTCCAAAGGATGTGCGAGGGGTTTAGGTTTGGGTTTTCGAGAAATTAGAATATTCTGCTATCTATTATTTGTGCACACGATCTCTTTTTATGCTGTTAAATTCTACGAATTATTAAAATTTGTGAAAAATAGAAAAAATTAATTTATGTTAAAATGAATTGATATAATAATGATCTATCTCTTTAGAAAGTCTTCAATTGATTGTAAAATTCATGAAAAAGAGTTTTTTTCTATTAAAGATTTGAATAATCTTTTATAATTGTATCCTAGAATCCAGCTTTATAAATATCCAAATTAATTAAACATGTTTTGTAAAATTTTATTTCAGGTTTCAAAAATAATAAATTATTTAAGATCATAAATCAAATAACTCAAATTCTATCATCATTATATATCATTGTTAATGCATCTTGATGTACCTTCTAGACATCTATTTAAAAAAATTAGACGATAAAATCTATATTGAGTTAAGTAAATTTTCTTTTTTTAATTACCTTCTTCAATGATTTGGCATATTTTATTTACTAATCATATATAGTTTTACTCATAGATCAAGATCCAACATCATTATTAACCAACGTTAAACTTATACGTAAATAATTATACGTCATGAAGCTGTTATATGCTAAATCTAATTAAAACGTATCTATTGCTGCTATTTAATACGGTATTCAATGGCTTAAAAGCATGTTGAACCTTAATACGTAGATACTTTTAAAGATAAGTGACGATTAACGTAATATATTTCATCCCATTCTCACCATTAAAATTCTCACCCTCAATTTCATCTTATTCTCCAATAAATTTACTACGCTACTTACTTCGGGAACGGTGAATTTTACGGGAACGTACCGGTAACGGTAACGGAATTTAAACGGTAACGGTATTTCAATGCTTACTAACAGGCCGAATGGTGTTAGTCTTCGCCGAATACATTTGACAAGTATTCTAAGAAATAAATTTTAACGCAGAATGGTATCACTTCATTTTACCATAAGATAATACCATCATTATTATTAACACATATTTATTACTGCTGCGTTGCTACATATTATAATAAAAAATAATGCACAATAATTAATAACCAAAATAATAATAATATTTATTAATATTATCACATAACATTATTATCAATAATAATAATATTATTATTTTGCTATTACTTGTCATATTTATATAATTTTTGAATAAAAACGCTTATTCATAATTAAACAACTAAATTTCTTTTTTAATAAAAAGCAAAAACTCAGATGAATCATTTTTATTTAAAAATTATACCATATGAAGTTAATTAATTCGGGATAAGTGCCGCTACAATTTTTATAGTTCATGTGAGATAAATTAAGAACAAAGTTGCGTTTTCATAATTGTTCCATGCTCTAAGCAAGCACTTTGGCAAAATTTGAAGGGATCTTCATTACCTTCCTTAGATTCTTCTTGTAAGAAGATTGGAAAATCTGTCTTAAATCAAAACATCATCGATTTGGTTCTGCATGATGTATTAAAAGAGACATTATGTCATAGTTCTTATCGCTTCGTCTTCGAGCATATTTGAATCTAAATCAATACAGCATCTTTATCAAGCATGGCCAAATGGTTACTCCCCATCAATGTTTATTCTATCTCAAGTACTGTTTGTCGACAAAGCCTCTCTGCAAATAATAGGTGAAATTTGAAATACTGAAAGAAAAGAAGAAAAGAAAGTAGTAAGGTCGGCCTTACTGGCAATCATATATATATATAGCTTAATAAGAACACAAATGGAGAGATTGATAGATTGATTTGATCTGTTACAGAAATATGCAAGGCTCAGTTTCTCTTCCTCTTCTTGCTTGGGAGGTTGCAAGATCAACTTTGATTGCAGCATCAAACACAAAGTCTTCACATTCTGTTGAAAGCCTTGAACTGCACTCTATAAAACAGCAGCACCAATCAACTTCTTCACCTCCTTCCCCAAAAAGTGCCTTATAAGATTCATGCCCACAGATAATATTTCCTTTAGAGCTATTATACAGCACATTTTTTGTCTCTATTCGCTTACTTGAGCAGTTGTGATTGGCGTAGCACCTGATGATAATCATACTGTTTAGTCTGCGTAAATCTGTATTCAATTGGTCAATTAAGGTACTGTATGTACAAATTGTAATTATTGACAGATATGTGTATATGTATACACACTCAAGATTTATTTACCCTGCTTTGTTCCGACAAGGACGATGGTATGAAGTTAGCATAATGCCTTAGCTCAGGGATCTCACTCCACACAATAAATAGTATTCTTGTTACAATCAGAAAATAAATATGTTGATGATTAATGTTATAAGTTATGTTATGTTACTGTATACATAAGATAAAAATCAGCAACCTTCTTGAAATATTATAGCTGGCTTGTTGATGAGAGAAAAGGCCAACAAGAACATTATCAGACCCTGTAAATCAAAGGCCCAAGCCTGTTGTAACTCCTCCTGTCCTGTGTCACACAACAAAGAAGCATATGCAGAACCTCAAAAAGGCCTCCTGAAAAGAAGCGTTAACTAAAAGTACTTCTATGGAGGAAGATCTCACAGCAGTATCCCATAGACCGAGATTAACCGTGCTGCCATCAACCACCACGTTAGCACTGAAGTTGTCGAACACAGTCGGTACATAACCTATATCAGAAGGAAGAACAAAATTAAACAACCTGAAAGCGACTAATTATTGAATAATAATCATAAAAAATTGAAACTTGTTTGTGAGAGTTCATTGATCATACAGTTGGGAATGTGTTGTTGTATAAGATCAGCATGCAGGTTTTGCCAACAGCTCCATCGCCGACGGTGACAATATTTGATGAATCTAGCTGTTCACTTTCTCGATGAATCCAGCTCCTTTTTCATCACCTTCTTTTTATTCTGTTCCATCAATAGCAATATACACTTTGAAGAAAATGTTGAAAGCCTTTAAATTAATGCCAAAGATGTATGAAGCTGAATGCCTTGAGTTTCGAAATTTGAACAGAAATGGAGGGGTGAAGGTGGCGTTTACTGTTGTAGGACTATATATTAAAAGCACCCACTTTTAGTTAATGATTCTTTTTTTATCCTTTACTATTGCCGAATGCTTTCGTTTCTTTAAGGAAGGACCCAAGAGCTCCAAAGACCAACAAAGTGTAAGTTTGTTAGTGTTATTGGTTAAGTGTTGAACAAGGTACATACTGAATGATGAATACTTAGAAACCTTTAACATTGCTTACTTAGCAAAACTACATCATAATGAATGCAATGAAAACTCCAAAATTATTTTTAATTATATATATATAAAATTCACTTTTCTAGCCATGACAAGCATATCTAACTCAAATGATGACATCAAACCCACATAATAATTTAGGTATTTTGTAGCCTGGGTGAAAATTTTACATAGAATTTGCCCATAAAATCAAACAGATTTTAACTTTCTTCTTTGTTCCCTTATAATTTTGGTCAGTTACAAGATACAAATGTGCATGAACAAAAGATATGTGTACATGGGCAAATAACAATGTGGTATCTCTGCTCCATCTAAAATTTTCATTTTTAAGAGTATTTTTTAATTTTATATATATATATATATATATATATAAACTCACTGAAAACTTAAAGATTTTTGAAGCGAGATGGATCAACCTTTGTGATTCATCTAAAATTTAAGTAATATGACTCATTGCTGATTGGTTTCATGGGCATCATCTTTGTTTTTCAAGAGTGATTTGTTTGATTTAACTTAAATAAGTGATATTCTCGGTTCCATAGTGCGTTGGTTAGATTGTATATGGCATGCTACTAAAGGCAAGAATGGCTGCTATAAGTAGAAAGCACAATGTTACCTATTGGGTAACATCATTTTTACTGATCATTTGTATAAGTAAAAAGTACCAAATTGTCTCAAAGTTTGTTTGTATGCTATTGTCGAATATAATGGATAATTACGTTACTGCTGTCTGCTGACGTAGATAATTAATTGATTTAAATTTCACCTACAAGTAGTCACCAATTTATATATATTAAACAGGGGACCATTATCCAAACTCAGTGGTGATCCGTAATAAGGAAAATTTTCAGAGGTGCTGCAGGTAGAAAGAAGTTAAGAATCGATTAACCTTAGCAATACGTAACTGAACGAAAGTACAATG